>VZTM01011735.1:16481-32473 GCA_013400555.1 Jacana jacana | reverse complement strand
AGCGCCGCCACCTCCCCGCTCTCCAAGCGCCAGTCCTCGCGCGCACGGCGACGGCAGCGCATGCGCAATACAGCTCCGCTCCGGCCTCCCCTGTGCCTCGGCGGCGCCCTCCTCCCTTCCACTGCAGGAAGTGACGTCACCAGGCAGCCACACCCCCGGGCGCCTACTGCTGTCGCGGCTCCGGCGCTCCAGGGCTGGGCAGGGGCGGGGGGGTGGGGCCAGCGTCGCTCTGCTGCCCCGTCGCGGCGGCACTCGGCCCGAGTCGATGAGCAGGCACCCGGTCCGGGCCATTGGCTGGGGCTTGGGGAGCCATTCAGCCACACAAGCCCGACTATGGGTCGTGCCCGCCCAGGGAGGGTCTGTCAGTGGAATGATGATGACCCCACACAGTCGTGCGGAGGTGTGGGGAAGAGGGAGGGATGAGAAGAGCTGTTTGCTCAGTCTAACAGCCTGCCTGCACGTTCAGGGACACTGGCACAGCATCTCATAAACTGCAGCCATTGCACTCTGCCTTATGATGGAACATCAATCCGCTGATGTTTACATCTTCATCTGCTCCCAAGTATGTGCTACACTGGGCATAAAACTGCCCCTCTAGTTGGGGGTCAAGGTGCCAGGACACCCAAATCGCAGCAAATAGTCTACAGCATCTCATTTTTTCAAACAAAACAGCATTGGGTAATGTGAGATTGCAGGCAATGTTTGATTGCTTCAAACATCCAGTAAGGCCTCAGGATGGCCTGGGCCTGAGATCTCCATCCACCCATAGCTGCCAGCACCTGCTGATAGCTTTCCTCTCCTGGCTTTTCAGTGCTTTTCCAGTGCTCCTTTATCTGGGGTCATCCTGTACTCCTGTATTCAGCCTGCAAGACAATGCTAGGTGTAGCTGCCTGTCAGAGCAACACAAGAGGGACCTGAATTTGAATGTGTTGGATTTAAAACAGCTTTGAAGGGAAAATCTGCACGCAGGGAGGTGGTGCCCAAGGATGGAAGAAGACCTCTAGCAACAGTAATGCAATGTATTGTAGAGGATGATCCTGAGCAGACAAGTGAACTCAGCATTACTGTCCACAATGAGGACCTGAGAGCCCCATAGAGTCCATATTCCCCTCCCCAGACACATTTGTCCTCCTGCACCCCTCAACAGATGACACAAGCCTGGAACATGACCCCCTACAACACATATTTTAGACCAACCTGGAGTGTTTCCTTGAAGGGAAGCAAGAATTTTTGGTACATGCTCTGGCCTTACTAGCTTCCCCTACACCTTTCACATAGATGCCTTCAAAAAACTATCAGTGCTATTGCTAAAGCCAAACCCTGTGCAGCAGAAGGAACACCCCTGCCTGGGGGATGCATCCAACCCCATCACTGCTTGCAGCATAGCTAGGTTCACCCAGACTCATCACAAGGTCCCAGTTGCAAAGCTACAAGGAACAGCAGCCAGCAGCAGGAGCTTTGCCTTGCACAGCTCATGGTTTCAGTCAAGGGCAGCAGGACACAGAACTTGAATCTGAACTCCCTCTTTTTCAGGTCACCAGACCTTGTTGCTGACAGGGGCAGGGCTCACTGCATGGAGAGCTGTGCAGAACAGGATAAAAGCAGTGTTAGTTCCCTTGTCTTCCCATCTTCCAGGAGCATTTCTGCAACAGACCCAAACAATTCCACTTCTTTGCTCTCTTGGCTGAGGCCCAAGCTCAGCCCCTCACTGGTCAAACTGCTGCCCAGTTGGTGAATGCCTCATCACACAGGCATATCACAAGAGGCTTCCGCCTGTTAGTGGCTCGGACCACTAGCTAGAAGCGAAGCAGAGCAGAAGGGCTAGGAGAAGAGAGAAAAAGGGAAGTTGCACAAGCTGTTAGAGAAGCTGTGCCAACTAGCTGTACTAAACTCACTGTGCCTGTGATTCAATTTCCTGGCTCTGATATGCTCCCATCAGGCAGCCACAGGTGATACCAATCTTACATTGGGATGGGGGTGGTAGAATCTCTCACTGAGCAAGGCTTAAGGAAACTTTCAGTTCATGGCAATTGCTGGTCTAGCAAAGGAGACCTTTTGCTGTACTGGACATCCAGGCTCCTAGGCCTAGCTGAGGGCAGCTGCCAGCCAAGAAGCGGAGTAGCTCAGGACGGGGGAAAGGCAGTTTTGCTGTACAGACACCAGAGTCTGCAAGAGGACAACTCCTCAAGCAGCATGAACTCTTTGCTGCTTCTTCCTCATCTTTCAGGCTTGAAAGTAGCATGTGGAAAGCAAAGCTCTCCTGCCTATACCAAAAAATTTGACACAAACCTAGCACGATGCTCCTCATCATCCCACATGCCATTACCTCGTGCTCTTTATTTTAAGCTCTTCCAGGTGCATGCCAGCATGCATCCTTGTACCAAAAATACTCAACCAGGATAAACCCCAATATTCCTTAGCTCCTGTTGCCTGTAATTCAGCAATGGCCCAACAGCCCCAAACAGCAAGGCTGCAGCTGCTGAATAAACCCTATGGGAGGAAACACGTTTATAGCACATCAGCTATACTCTACTTTGTTAAAATTTAGCTATTTTTCGCACTTTGAAGTGAGGAATAGTCCATGGGAGGCAGGGTGGAAATCCCCCTTGGGCAGCAGCACAAGCATGCTGTGAAACACTCCTTTTGCTGAGAATTCAGCTTCGCAGCAGTGGGGCTTGCATTACCACCTCTCCCACAGAGGCCATCTGAAGTTCAGTGTAAGGGAGCACACGAGATGGCACTAGGAGAGACAGCAAGCTTGAATCCCAAGGGCAGAAAAAATACCAGTTTTGCAATAAACAGTGGTGGAAAAGTAAGTGATGGAGGGAAGAAATCAAATTAGCTGGAATTTGGAAAGACTTATCTCAAATACATAGATCCAGAAAGAGTAATAATGCCTACCATCAAGTACCAGCCTAAATCGAGTTGAGCTCCAGTGGTCTGACCGTTCATACATTCAGAAATGCTCAGCTTTCTTGTTTGGCACAAACATTTAATATTGCAGAATTCAAAACTCAGTATGCTCCATTTAAGTTTTATGGGGAAAATTAGTGCAGGTGGTAATCTAATTGTACAACAACATGTTTAAAAAAGTTTATTTTACATTATATACATTGGGGAACATATTTCAAATCATTACCCATCAAAACAATAATGCAGGCCATAAATCACTTTAAATTTAGTTTGGTTTTAGTGTGAATTATCACAATAAAATATAAAGAACATATATATATATAAAAAAAAGAGTCAAATGTGTACATTGTGCATTTTGCTAAAACTTGGTGTTTATATACTCCATTGGAAGATAGCAATCAAAAATACTTCTGATCAAAACTAAGTTCCCATGATGTGTAGTAACCATTGTATTGTTTGAATGAGGTAGTAACTAAATCATTTTGGCCATGTGTTAACATCCTAAATCAAGAAGTGTGAAAATGGTTGTAAGGCCAAAAAAAGTCCAAATGGCAACATCTTTCGAGCCATTTCCACAATGTGGAATGTTGCTCCTTTTCATCATGAAATGAAATTATTTAGTAAGACAAACAGTAATATTAATATTTATCATTGTATACACTAATAATTCAAACACCTATTGCAGTGTTACAGTCAGGTACCACTAGTCTGGGACTGACACCCATCCAGAGAGTATTGTTTTCAAGCATAGAGAAGTAATTATAAGGACAGTTTTAATTAAATATAAAAATACAGGTGTTTAACTGGTTTGTTTCACAAAGAAAACTACCCAAGTAAACTAGAAAAAAGGTACTTTGAAGCCCAAGTCATATCCACAAAGTCACAGCTTACCTTTGTGACTAAATACATCACATCTCAATATGTTGTGCAAACATGAACACCAGTGTGTTGCATCAAAATTAAAACAAAATTATAATCTGATTACAGCCGTGGTTACAATTTCTAAAAGTTAAGATTAATTTGTATTAGTAAATTACATAAAATACAATAGTGTTGTTAAATGTACTGTATTTGCTGCTAGCATCCCACTTTATAATAAACACGAGAAGTCCTTAAAATAGTACCCCAATTTCATTTTTGCATCCTCAGTGACTTCTACATCTGTACAGGTAAGACTCTTGTACTTAACAGGAGGACTGTTATCTGCAGAACGTCAGTGTAGCTCTTCAGCAAGAGGTTTCACTGAAAAATGCTGCATATGTACAAAGATTACATAACAGTAAATTAAGCACTTCTGTGCTATCACAATTGCTTATGTGTCCATACCGCAAACAATTCTCTCCTTCCTCTCGTGCCAAAATAAATTATAAAGTAACTGAAGTTGAGTTACTGCAGCTTTTGTGCAATTTCAGCCAGCTATGAATGCTGCTACAGCAGGAGTGTTCTCTTGTCATGGTGAGCTGCCTACCATGCACTGTTCTCAGTAACTGTTCTCGTGTCCTGCCAGGATATATAAATTGCTGTTGGCTGTTGGGTTATCTGTTGGCCTACTTTCCAGCACCACAACCCTAAAATGAAAATAAAAAAGCCACAATGTCAAGTAAGCCTTCATTTAAAACCATCCCTGGATAGAAATGTAAATACTCTTTAGCAGGATCTCCTGACCAGTGGTCATTTCTCTGGCCTTGGCTGCTTTTAGTCCTAAAGTGGCACAAAGCAATACCAATCTCAAAGCTAGCTAGGGTCTTTGTCCAGGCAAGATCTTCAATGATCTTGCACAGGGTCTCTGGGCTCCTACTGCAATGTTCAACCACCCTCACCAAGACATTTTCCCCTCTGTTAGCCAGCTGGAATTCCCCTTGATGCAATGTATACTTATTACCTCTTGTCCTTTCTGTGGGAGTTCTGAAAAGGGTCCTCTACTCCTGGAGAAATCACTCCTCTACTGCCTGGGCTTTTGCTTCCCCAGAGCTTTGTAAAGCTAACTCATTAATCAGGCTCCTGTTCTGGAAGATGTTAGCCTGCCCTTTGCCATGACAGATGACCAGAGCAGACTCTTGTGTGAACATTTCTAGTCTTTCCCTGAGCCCATATAACCTAAATCCACAGAAACTTTTTCTGTGCTCTGCAAGATAAAAACAGATAAAGAACTGCAGGCTGAGTGAGTGTTCAAGGAAAGGACTGCCATGTGGAGAGCTGTGCAGAATACTCTTTTGTTGCAACCCACTTTTGGCCAGCATCAGAGACAGGAGACTGGGTTAGCTGGACCTACACAACAACTGCAAAGACCACACAGGATGTCCTAGATCAGAACCTTCTCTTCAAAGGAAAGAAGTTAGCAGTCACACTTCTGTTTCACAAACTATTTGAGATTGTTTTATCAGGCTAAAACTGCTAAATGGACCAGGACATTCACGACTGAATTCTCCTCCACAAACACCCTGAAATGAAGGTAAATTGTGGGAAATCCAAATCCATCGACTGTGCATTTACCCAAAGAGTGGTTGCTTGCTTCAAAACTATTGCTCAGAAAATTTACCCTCTGCTCAATGTGCTCCACAAAGGGAATGACACCCCCTGCCATGAGGCTTTCCCTACTCATCAGGAGAAAGAAACATGCAAGCTCTTAACAGACTGATGCCAATTTTTTGGCTTCTCGGAACCCCAGTTCCTAGAAACTGCCTAGGAAATGACATGCTGTGGGAAAAAAGTGTCACGGTTCAAGTACAAAATATGACAGAGCATAATATGACATCATTATAATAATATAATTATAAATATAACAACAACAATAATATATATTTTAATAGAGCATAAGATGACAGAGCAAGCAAAGTGGTATCTGAATAAACTGGAATTAGTGTTTATTGCAGTGCAAAGTCTTTAAACATTTTTTCAGACTTGGGAGGCTATTAGTGCACAGAAATAGATGGAATCATATGTCAGGAAGAGGACATTTTTCCAAGGCAATGATTTGCAAAGTCATGCTCCATNCACAGTGCTGGCTCATGGTCATCCTGCTGTCCACCAGGACCCCCAGGTCCCTTTCCCCTATGCTGCTCTCCAACAGGTCATTTCCCAACCTATACTGGTATCTGGGGTTGTTCTTGCCCTTGTTGCATTTCATTAAATTTCTTCCCACCCAACTCTCCACCCTGTCCAGGTCAAGGTGAAGTCAGGCTTGTTCTTAAATTGAGCTGTGCCATCTCTCAACAGCTAAGAAAAATGACGTAATAGAGCTGAGCCCCACACATACTTCACTGGAACAGAGAAAGTAAAACCCTCAGGTCACAGATGAGCTTTACTTACAACTACCTATTCCTGAAAAGCTATCAAGTTGTGCATATTGGACTAGATGATCTTTCAAGGTCCCTTCCAATCCCTGGTATTCTGTGATTCTGTGATAAGGCAGAATTGTCTACCCCTAGCCAGAAAAAATTGCTGGTAGCTAGCTGATAAAGCACCATTCACTGCTGTTGGTGTTATGGGTAATTACAGCGCTGTGCATCACGACTGGAGAAGTAGAATATTAGGAAAGACTTTGGTTGACATGAAGCTTTTTTGGTAGTTCTCTTAGACTGCCACAAGAGAGGCAGTTTACTGCAAGTGGCACAAGACAGAGGCAATTCTCAAAAGAAAAACTAAAGCCTATCTTTGCACTTCATATGAATACATTACTGGTGAAACGGTCACATCAGCATGCACTCCCCAGAAAACAAAACATCTGGCTGTTACAGAAATACAAAGTTCCACAGTAGAGTAGAGGAAGTTAAGGAAGTCAGTGATGCCTGTAAAACAGCAGTTACTGACTTGGCAAGCTGACATCTGATGGGTCAGACAGACACAGTGCTAGTGTCCTGCAAAGCAGATACACTAGCTGCTCTTAATTATCAAGAGCTCTTACCAAGACCTGATCTGTCATCTTGTGAGGAAAACTGGTAGAGCAGTGAAAGCGAGGTATTTGAATTTTTAAGTATATACTGCATTTTTTTCAAGATGTATATCTTGATTAGCTACTGCAGCAGAGCATCTTAGAATAAAGTTTTCACCAATTTAAACAAAGGAATTACAGCACAAAAAGGAAAACGCTCCCGGAGACTGTGACTGCAGCCAAATATGACCCTGCTAGCATAACTGAGTATTTTAGGAAGACCACAAACACGTTTAGAACAGCTTTTTTTTTTTTTTAAGAAAGAGAAGTAAATTGATAGGGCTGAAAGGTAGACGTGTACATAATAGAAGAAGTAAGATGGCTAGAAAAGGAATCACAAGAAATAAGCAAAAAGAACTTTTACAATGTAGGAAGAATACACACCATATTCTTCTATGTTAGCACACCCTCTTCACTTCTCTACATACCTGTCAGATCCCAGAAGCCTGAATATCCTTGTATTATCAGAAATTTCTTGTGTGATCTAGGCAATAAAAATGTTTATGGGTTTAGTGCACAAATTATTTTCTTTTTAGAATAAACCTACAGAAAAGAATTGACTATGACTGACATTACCAATTTACTGCTGATTTAAATCAGCTTGAGAACTTAACATAACGGTAACTTTCAAATGAGATCCAAGTTTTCCATAATTCCTGCCACGTTTTGTGAATACCTCTGGTAGCAACTGCAAGCACAACAGCAGGGCTAAGCACTGCACAGCATCATAGCTACTGGTGCAATCCTCTTTACAGCCATGACTGAAACAGGTAGCTGTAAGGGTGCAGTTTGTGTCATTCTAGAGCACATATCAAAATGGGTCAGGTAAATCAGACAAAAAAAAGGCATTTTGTTTAAATTCTGCATCATAGTAATGATATATGAAGTTCATATTCTGAAAACCTTAACAAAGAAACAATCCAATCTGCAGTACTTATGCCTGTTGTGAAAAAAAATAACAGTATTTTGACATTTCAGACAAGACATTTGTTTACTGCAAGTGAATTGTATTTATGTGATACATCTTTACAATCACATGAACACCAAACCACCAAAGACATCGTGTTAATCAATGATGTTAACCAAAGCCCTCTACATACTCCAAAGGATTTTAAGTCACACCATGAACAGGCAGTTCTGTTTACAAAGCTCCTTTTCTACACAGCCATAATTTTACATTTTGAGGAAACAAGAGATTCTTCTGTACTTCCCAGATCCTTGTACTCTTAGTTGACTTCATGAATTCACTTCTGGCACAGATTATCTTGCAAGATAATTTTAATTTACAACAACAAAGTTCCCCACTTTAAGAAAATTACTCCCTGCTTGTTGTGGGGCTGAAACTGCACAATCTTGGCCCACATTTTGAGCGTCTTGTCTCAGAATTCACATAGTTCCCTGTTTCAATTTTCCCACTCAATCCAATGTCTGTGAAAGGCCATGGTTGTGGAAGGAAATCATTTTGCAAGCACCTCAAATCATCCCCAATTGGACAAACTGGTAATAGATTAGGGAATACGAACTAATAATGTCTTCAAACCCAAACATGCTGCAAAGTCAGGTTGGTCAGGTTTTTGTCCAGTGTAATCGCTTCCTACATCATCTACATAGTATAAAATTTCCCAAAAGTAATGAAGACAGTCAAGATTTGCATCTGGTACAGATGAAAACAAAGTTTTGTTTGTTTGTTTGCTTTGTTTTTTCCTTAATAGCTGTGGCTAACAGGACAGCCAGGAGAGATAAGGAATCTAAAAAGGCCTGAAAGCTTAGCCTAGATATGTTCTACAGAGAAAAGGTTTTGGATGGCTTGCTTTCTGAACAACAGCTCAGTCCTGATTTCTGCTCTTCATTTAGGTGCTGGTTTTGGCTTGACAACAGAAAAGCAAGACAACACTGTTCCTTTTGGAACAGAGCATCCACTTGTGTGGCAGCACTCTGGGGCATGTCTTTGCACAACTGGACCAGAGATACTGATTGCCAGTGGGTGCAGCAATCCACAGAGCCTTGCAGAATGCTGCTAGGAGGAGTCTGGAGTTGGAGAAGTGCCTAGCAGTGTCATGTCCTCCTCATGGCCTGTTCTAACAGCAGGGTGCTGCAGATCACCATTATGAGTTCTTTAAAGAAGGACAAACATGTTTGGGGATCAAACATGCCCAAATGCCACAAGACCATTTGTAGACTTGGAAATAGGGATTTATCTGACTTTAGTCTTTGGTCCATCTTCCCACAAAGAGCAGGCTTGCTGTCAGCACAGATTGGGTCAGCTGTGGCTTGTGCAAATAAATGTAGTTGTGTAACAATGTGGAATATCTAAGTTTGGCATGGTGTGACTATGGATACCTAAAAATACAGTAAGTCATAATGAGCTCAATTTCTCAAACAATGATGAATCTGGTGAAGTTTTTAAATATTCTTTAATATCCAAATTAAAAGACTAATTAAAATCCTATAAAGCACAGCATTTCCACTAACACATAGATGTACAAGGTTCACAGCAAGATAAAAAAAGGAGTTGGGAAGATACTTTTAGTGGTCAACTATGTCTAAAAATCACATCAAACTGACTGAAAACAAGGAGCTACACAGATTTTTTTTTAAAAAAAGTCTTTAGTCAATATGACATCTTTCTGCTAGGAATGGAAAATACTTCCTGTGAAAGCTGCACACTAAAATCTTTCAAGTACTTGTAAGCCAAGGGAACATGGAAGGGAATAAAACAACGTGCAACTCATTCAACACTGACAAAAAGCTAAAGCTCAGCAGTGGAGCATGCAAACAGTGGTAAAGCCCAAATTTTGGTATCCACATGTGAGAGGCTAAAGGGACTGACTGGTCTTCAATGCAATTTAACATGAAGATTAATGTTATCAAGAATTAGGCCTTCTTATGGCATCATGGCACAGTCTCATGTTGCCTTCTCCTTTGTATGTTAAGACTTGACAGGGGCTCTTGTATAGCTTTACTAATTAGTTTGTAACTTACTAAACACATTTAGAATGAGACTCCAGTGGCCAGGTCTAACCTAGGAAGTTAATTAAGTTTTAAAACTCTTTTTCAGACCACATATTATGCATTTATCCTCTACTTGGCTTCTCTCAGAAACTACAATTTGTAGTAAAATGCAGTACTCACCTCATTTGATCTAAAACTCCTTCCTTGCATGCCATGTTTCCAGAATGCTAACACGCTGTCTTGTAGACAAACTGGTAACAGAGAACACTGGAATCAATTTTGAGGTATAATGTCAACTCATATGCTTCTGGCCTTAAAAGCATATCTGCATTTGAAATGTGTGCGTGTATGCGTTATTGTATCATGTTCACTCAGCAAAATTTCTCACAGGAATCTCTGAACCTGCCTCAAAAGTAGCCACATATATATATATGTTTATTTGCTTGTTTCATGAACAGGTTTTAAAAGCATTCCCATCCAAAGAGAAGCAGCTCTAAAACTGTCTTTCTGTCTAGTCCTAAGTATGTCTTTTCCTTTGAATGGGACACTGCTCCTCATCCTAATACTAGCAGAAAACATATACTGAATTTTAGCAGAAAAGTTACAGGGATAGGATATTGGGAGTACCATTTTTCCCTTTGCCAGCAACTATATGGTCCTTCTGCAATAGCAATGCAAAGCTTTATAAAGCCCTCTACTTCTCAGCCCTTCCCCTTGTCACAAGTATGACAAGACACCTGCATTTGAAACACATGAAAGGAAATGGGTCTAGGGTCTTCCTCAAAGAGAAGGCGTTATAGGTCCCCAGAAGGCATCTGTCCCACATCCAGCATCCTCCTCTGGGTAGGTACACAAGAACGACAGTATAGCTCTTTGGAGAGAACAGGCCAGAACAGGACACTGTAGTTTGGTTGTGATGAGCAGAGAGAGGACTACAGCATGTTCAGAGGTCCCACAGCGAGCAGCTTTAAGCACATGTACTCCTTCCTTCCTGCCCATTCATAACCAACAGGTTTTTAGCCATAAAAAAGTAATGTTTTCCATGACAATGGCGTTTTTTGTCCTCTTCTTTGTGGGACATTATATTTGAAGTGCCTGAAACTTTAAAGCTTCTCCTCAGAAGAAAATACCCTCCAAGTCATTATTTTTGTTCCCACTCTTCCTCCTCTTCTGCCGTTACCTTCCATCTACGGACACATCCCTCCTCATCTCTCTTTCACAAGCATGCGATGCAATCTATACCTAACTGCTGGAGAACTCAAAATAAATGTCTGTCTCTCTGTTTCACAGATCTAATTCATTCAGATTCTTTGCAAGAAAACAAAATTTATGCAAAGTATATCATATAATTTAGTCTTTGAGCTGCTTTATAAAAATGGAGTATGTTAACACACATGCAGAATGAATTAGCCATGATTAATTCACAGAGTTTATGTAGGTTGTTACAGTCGTCTTTAGAAGCCAAAGGTCTCCATCATATTTCCAAGACATTTAGCCCTAACCCTGGAGTCCTACTCAATTCCAACTGCTCCTAGGGAAGGATGTTACAGAGCGTGCTGAACCTTTCATTGAGCTTTGTTATACAAAGTGAAATGCATGAAATAGTGTTTCAAATGAAGACTTGTGTTAGTATCTCTAGCTCTGTACTGTAACAGTGAACAAGTTAATCATGGAATATCTCAAGTTGGAAAGAACCTGTAAGGATCATTGAACCCAACTCCCTGCTCCTCACAGGACTACCTCAAACTAAGCTATTTGACTAAAGAGCATCATCCAGATGGTCCCTGAACTCTGACAGACCATGGGCACTTCTGTGGGGAGCCTCTTCCAGTGAGTGAGCACCCTCCCAGTGAAAAACCTCCTAGTGTCCAATCTGATGCAGATTTAATCCATTCCCTTGTGTCCTGTCACTGGTCACCAGAGAGAGATCATCACCTCTCCCTCTGCTGTCCACCTTGAGGAAGGTGTAGACTGTGATGGGGCACCCCTCAACATTCGCTTTTCCAAGCTGAACAAACCAAGTGACCTCAGCTGCTCCTTGTAAGTCTTGCCCTTGAGACGAGGTTGCCTTCCTCTGGAGCATTCTAATATTTTGATGTCCTTCTTATACTGAGGTGTCCAAAACTGCACACAGTACTGGAGGTGGAGCTGCAGCAGTTTGGTGTCAAGTGGGACAATCACCTCCCTCAACCAGCAATACTTTACTTGATGCACCCCAGAGCATGGTTGGCCCTTTTGGCTGCCAGAGCATGCTGTTGCCATATTCAACCAAATCCCCAGATCTCTTTCTGCAGAACTGCTCTCCAGCCTCCTGTCCCCCAATTTATATGTATAACCAGGATAACCTCATCCCAGGTGCAGAATCCAGCACTTGCTCTTGTCTAATGTCATCTGGTTGGTGATTTCCCACTATCTATCCAGATATTAAATATTAATAATGAACTCCAACTTACCTATTGATTCAATCTGAAAGTCAAATGTGAGCTCCGATGACAGTTTGCGGCTGGATTTTAACCTGCCTTGCAGATTCACTATCTTTATGCAGCCTAAACAATAGATAGGATATGTCAACCAAGAATTAATCTTCAATATGTGACTATTTGAAGGCAGATGGTATGCATGTACATGCATAAGTGTATCTTTATTTGATACTAAAACTTACAATCCAAACACACCAAAATGGTATCCCTCTCCAGCTGTGTTACATGTACAACACTTGTCTCTGTAGTGTCTATAAAAAAAAAAATAAAGTGTTAATTCTTAACATAAAGTACTATGAAATTTGAAATGGAAGTTCTAGATATTGAGACAATTTAACAGGTTAGTGTTTTTTATCTACTTAAAGTAATCATCTTACCAGTGACATTTCTCTTCTCTTAGAGAGGCATGTCCACTTATGCAAAATGTTGACTGTGACAGGAAAACTGAAGCTGTAATAATAAAGTATGGACTTAATCCAGCCTTTTCTGAGACAAGTCACAAAAGCAAACTTACGTGTACATTGTTCTCCCTTTATTCTCTGGTGGTGTAATTTAATATTGCTGTTACAAAAAAAAGGCAGATATATTAGATTGCCCACACTGAACCTGAACACTGTTTCATATGATTTTTCTGATGCCTTTATTTCTAATCTTGCTAGGGACTTTTGTAAGTACTGAATTCTTCCTGCTATTTTCAGAATTTCTGTCCCCAGATCTTGCAAAAATAGGGGATTACTTCCTTCTCAAAACTTCTAAAAGAAGGGTTACATTTATCTCTCTGGGTTACAGCTGCAGCAGTCTCCATCACAGCAAACAGGGGGATCTGACCCACAAGCCATTAGTGGACACGTCAGCTCAAAAGAGAAGTGTAGTTTTGGTCCATTTGTTTGTTAACATGAAAATTACACAAAAAGCAGCTCTTACTATTTCAGCATTTTTGCTAGTGATTCTCTAGGCATTTTTTCATACAGAAAAGAGGAACTTATTAAATCTGTTAGAGATGAGAAATTAGAGCATGTTACCTAAAATACAAAAGCAGTTTTCATTTAAATAATAAAATCCACGGTCCTACTGAGAAGTAAAAAAAAACTCCTCAGGGATGATGGCACAAATGTGCTCCTTGAGATGGTTCCTCCTCTTATCTTGGAAAGCTTGTTTATGATCTTATCCAGTTTCTAATGCACGTTCTTAACCAAAAGTGGATATAGCCATGATGGAAGCATGCAACAGAAGGACTGGAGGATATAAATCTGTGCAACCACATTATGCAATATGGAAACATGCACTGTGCTGGCTGAAGCTAACAGGAAAAGGATAGCAAGGGGAAAAAAAACCCTGCAGTAAGTCTGTACCAGCTAATTTTTTTAGAATGCCTTTATCAGACATTCACAAAAAAAAAGCCTGATGTCAAATAACGAAAACTACTGTTTGATGGAAGCTATTTGTGACCATATGGTACATACTTTCCTCATTTAAAAAACAGTGAAAAATCTGTTTCATAGCATTATCACTCTTCCGCCAGCAGAGGACAGAAATAAACCAATGCAACATGAGGTTTAAATTAGAGTCAAAGAAAAAGAAGAAAATAGCAACACAGACACAACATGAAAGTACACAAATGATTCAGGGAAGCTAAAATACTGGTTTAAATTTTCCACATTAAAAAAATAAGGAAACAGAGAAGGATTACTGTTCCTGTATTTACACACTGATGCAGACAATACAGGGAGAAGAATGACAATGGGGCATTATGTGTCAAAGAATTTATCTTCAGCATTCTACTTTTATGAACTCTACTGAAGTCACACAGTTACATAAAGATGTATGAGTTTGAAAATAAAATGCACTAACTCTGGAGTGATTAAGTACCTTCACTGGCCATCCACTGATCACTCCATCATTTTTAACTATGTTTTAAACTGTGTCAAAATCACTCACACTTTTTAGTGGCAAGGTCAGCAGGCATAGTCTTAGTGGAAACTGTACGTAGTGAATTTCACAGTACTCAATCAGCCAGACTCATACACATGTGTATGCCACCACGGGGCTTCATCATGGATCACGAGGCCTAGTAATAACAAAGCTATTTACTACTTCTAAACCTGCACGCCTATGACTGCTATCAGCACACTACTGTATCTAGGTTTAGGGGGAACCTTGCAACGAAGTAACTGTTAGCACACTTCCTTCTCAAGAGAATTTCTGTTGTTGCTTGAACGGTGGCCTCCTCACTCATAGCACCCAGACCAGTGATGGACAGGTACTTGCTTTCCTGCAACCAGTGGTCCAGTGGTCCTAATCCCCTTTGCTTTCCATATACATCGGAATAATAGATGTGGTGGGGGTGCTAGGGCAGAGCACAGAGCAGCACAGTGGGTAATAGTCAATTCATAAATTTATAAAAATGCAAGTAACCAAAACTCCACTCTCTGCTATACTCCAAATCTTATTAAATCAAATCAGTTCAACAAGTAGAAACATCAAAAAAACCAAGTGCACGTGCAAGCAGGTGCAACTAGATACCCCTTTAAATGGAGAACTTAAAATGATCACTTAGCCTTAATGATTTAACCGTTAGCTTCCACAGAAGAAACTACCTTTCTAGTGCTTCAGNTCAGGTAACAGTAACAAAAAGCCTCAGTTAAGGAGTTTAAAGAGTCTTCGTGATGATTCAGTTAAATAAGATAGGATGTCTTTCATCACCTGTGTGCTGTGAAGCTACCTGCAGATGATAAGAGTGTTATAGCTGTCACTGCCCTCCCCAGCTATGGAGTCTCTAAGCCTTGTTTCCCACACTGATCAAGTTATAGCAGCTGTCCCTCTACAAAAATGAGTTCATCCTGGCTATATCTCTTCAGGTAATGTCAGATGCAGTGATAACAAGCATTTCTAGGCACCTCCAGTATCACAGGGCACAGAATAAGTTGTCACCTTCTCTGATATGAGAGCAAGGCTGCTGTTAACCCGTGTTAACCCTCTGCTCCACCATGTCTCTGTCAGCCAGAGTTTTTTTACTGTGCAACTACAGACAATGCTCATGGAGAGAATAACTGGAGTGCACCACAAAAAGAACATTCCTGTAAGTGTTTTAAGCCAGTTAATACATATTAAACATTTAAATAGCTAGTTTCAATTTAAGAGAAACCAATAAAAACCCCTTGTAACTCAAGAAATGGCTAATACTTATTCTTAACAAGTCATTACAAGAGAAACAGAACTGAACACAAGAGTATTCCAGCTTATTGTAATATTACCTTGATTAACATAAATTTTTGCATTGGTTCAACCCATTCTAACAAAACAATGCTAGACTGTAGTGCTCCACAAAGATACTTGTGGCCTGTGTAGGGATTCCTCACTGCCAAAAAAGGAGAGGTAGAGTACATTAGTGTACTAAGCAAATACAAATTATCAACAACTTCCAACTACATAGCAGTCCATACACTTTTAAAAAATACCCATCACCACCACTCTAATCTTTAAAACAAGAAAGCTGCTGTAAAGTCAATATTCACACTATAAAAATGGTGACAGTGAGCATGCTGGAGCTTCTACCAGGCATGAACAGGTAGTAGCTGGTGTCAAATAAGCCGTAATAAACATCACACTCCCAACAGTGCTGTGGTACGTCTCACCTCTCAAACTCACAATAAAGTTTTGGGTTTTTTTTTTAATTGGTAGGTGAGATCTACTATTTTAAATAGGCTTAAAAAAAT
>VZTM01011735.1:1274-15627 GCA_013400555.1 Jacana jacana | reverse complement strand
TTTTTTGTTAGGGGTTTTTTAAATCTATCTGCCCCTATCCCCCATAGAATCATAGAATCATTTAGGTTGGAAGAGACCCTTGGGATCATCAAGTCCAACCATCAGCCCTACTCTACAAGTTCTCCCCTATACCATATGTTTTAAAACATGTCTTAACACAGTGCACCTTTGACACTTCACTAATTGGCACTTTGAACACACATAAAGGCTTCAGAGACAACATTATCCTCAAAGAACTGAAAATTCACATTGCTTTTCATCATCCAATATTGATAACTGGAACTTGTGCTAGGAAGTCAGGCTACTTAAGCGTGATGGTTTCTGTTTTATGTTACTCCATCCATGGAGATCAGGTTCTTCCTGAGGGTTGGTTTAAATTTGGCATGTATTCTGTTTCTCTGCATTTCTTGAGAATAGTCTTTAAATATAAAGAGCAAAATGGGAAAGTGTTCACTTCTTAAATGCAACTTGGAAGAGCTCACTGCCTCCAAACAGAGTTTCATAATAACAACAACAGACTCTACTTCCTTCATCTCTTGATCTTAATTCCACCACAATTTGTACTGCTTTCTGGCATTTATTCTGCAGATCTTTACTTACCAACACAACACTTCTGACACCATTTAGTGTCAGGAATTTTTGTAGACACTGCAAACTTCCTACAAGATATAAATACAGAATTATTGATCAACTAGAACAACTGAATGAATTTGATTTTTAGAAAGCTGTTGGTGGGAAAGTTGTATTTGCATCACAGAAAAATTAAAAATATATTTATTTGTATATTTCTGCTCAAAATGAGCTCAAAATGCCTAGAACATACATGGTGTTCCCTCTGTTAGCACCGAGATGCTGCTCCATTATGCAGCATTATGAAGGCAGTTAAAAGTCAGGAATGGAGAGGAATAGGTAACCCAGTACCTTCAAGTGTCATTTACCGCTATATCTTGTTATTTAATTATACATATTTATACACCTGCCTGGATAGTCTATTGATACTCCCATTCTTCTTTGTAATGCTGTAACTTATTGCATCTTATGTGGGATACTTTGCAGACAACAACGTCCACTCTTGCTCAAAGACAGGACACATGCCCCTTAGGGGTGTGGGAAATAATGCTGTACTGGATAGCTTGCTGGGCTATGGTCCTTGCAAACTAACAGCTTCAATTTTGCAAAGCTTTTCATAGGCAGCATAGTATGATGCATTTCCAGAGGAGGCCTGAATGTGATCTGGAAGGCAGCTTTGCAAGATCTTTTCACACATGCAGGGGAAAGAAATTACAAAAAGAATTACTTGAAAATTTATCAGGTAAGCCAGAGAATATGTTGTTATTTGCTGGTAGTGGGAATTCATGTTTCTCTACAGACTGGAAGACAACAGACAGTATGGAGATTGGCCTCAGCAGTCTTAACAGTAAAAATAACTCATTTGATACTACAGAAAAGATGACAATAAGTGGAGTGATAGCTGCTGCAGTCCTGTGAATTAGGAAAATACTTGCATAGCATTTCAAATTCAGCAGTCCAGAAGCAACTGACGATGCAGCAGGACCGAGCATCATGAAAATCAAGTACAGGCCACAAATTTTAGTTGGAAGCAGTCATGGAAGATTTGAAAGCAACTGCTCAAGGATGCTCAAGTGAAAGAAGCTGAGAAGGAGACTTATCACAGACATATTTTCTGCTACTCAATGTTTGCCTACCAACTATCATACACTGAGCTTAGACCATTTTGCAGATGAATACACAAATGTCAGAAATTGCTTGGAATTCTATTTTGCTTTGTATTATCTCTATTGAAAATGTTGCTTATAACATATCTACAAATTTCATGTAGCATTCATGATCACAGTATCCAGGAACGTGCTGAAGAATATGCTTTATGGCGTGGTAGGGGTAAAAAAATGCTTTTCTATGTATTTCCAAAGGTTACTATCCTGATGCTTTACAGCAGGGCATAACACAGCAAAATGGATTATCTAAATGAATCTCTCATGCCTTTGAATGACTGGCTTGGCACTCAAACACTCAGGTTGTGCTGCAATTTTCTTGGGAAGTGACATGACTGGATAAGAAATTATCTAATCCCTCTGCAATTTAAGTGAGGTGTCAGCCCAGGCTGAATGTAGTCTGAAGATTTTCCTCGCTTGATCCTTATGATAGTTATGGTTATTAGTCCACTGCTGTTGCAGTCCTCAATACAAAGTCACCATGCCACAGTTAGTTTGGAAGCCAGAGAAACAGAACAGTGGGGTGCAGGCACATAGACACAACAATTCAAAGCATAAATTATTTCTTAGTTAATTAGGATTTAGCCTCTAGGGAGAAAACAATTTCATGACAAGTCTTGCACCTTTGTGTTTACAGACGACTGAACAAGAAACCTTTCCAGAATCCATGAATGAAATATTAATAGGCTGTTAACAGAACCAAAGGTAGTGGAGAAACAGGTCTTCTATAACACAATTTCCTAATAGAAAGCCTATTATATGAGAAAACACACTGATTCACTACGCACTTTAAGAATCAAAGGTTTCTCTGCAAACTAGATTAGTGTTACTACCTCTTTCTATTGGATTTCAATGGGCTCCAGAGGCTTGTTTAGCAGCTAGCACTGTACTTAGTCTCTAGGATTTTGTATACATTTGTTAGTAAATTAAGTTGGAGGGACTGCATGTACAGTATGCTTTAGGCACCTGGGGACAAAAGTTACCTTCTACAGTGGTCTGCAAAAAATGACTTGCTAATGATGAAGGACATATCTGTACTCCAATTCTGCCTTTTCCAGCTCTCAAAATAACCCACGAGCAGTAAGAGATTACATGTCCCCACTTTTTTTTTTTTTTTATTTTAATAAATACAATGGAAAGAAGTACCCAGAGTAAGTAATGTAAGATCACCATTTCTACTTGCCTGAAATACCACAGGTACAATACTGACCCTAGATTTCGTTTAGCATCCAGTACAACCATGATTAATCACACTAGACTGTACCTGAAAAGAGGTATGCCCAGAAATAAGAAGCTTCATGACAAGAAGATAAGATGTACCAAAACCCACTTCTCTAATAAGAGTGTATTTACATCTTGATTTGTGTAAATTTAGGGGTCTACCCTCTGATTCATGTGTATATAAGTTATTCATGGTAATCTGTGAACAGAGCTCTCAGAATTAAGATGATATGATATATCTGAAGGCATGTATTTACCTGGGAAGTATTCGGTCAGGGAGTTTATGGGCTGGAATAGCAACGGGTAACTTCTGCATTTGCCTTGCATAATCAAAGAGTCCTGGTAGATTATGGGAATAGAGCTGAGAAGCTTTACCTAGAAATTACAAAAACAAAACCACACTTCAAATACAAACACAAATGTTTACCCGCACTACCATTCAAAGACAGCACAGTAACTTACCAGATATTGAAAGCAAGCAATTGTTCATGACATATAACCATGTACATCTTCGAGGAAATAGCTGATAAAGGGAAAGAAAAACAAACAAAGAAAAGCATTCAATTTGATATCCACAAAATATGAGCACATTAAGTTGATCAATTAATATCTGCAAAGACGACAGGACAAAATTAATTAGCTTAAGCCAAGTAATGTTTACCTGGATTGTAGAGTTAATTCAGAGTAAATCTTAGGTACACATACTATATTTAACATACACATTAACATTTAGACAATTAGCACATTTTATATTCATGTCTTCAAGTATACTGTAATTAGCCCACGAGACATCATTAGAAAGATCAATCCATCCTCTTAAAAAAATTTAAAAAACACCATACTTTCTCCTTCAAATGACAAAAGCTTAACAAACTTCAGTGAACAAAGCATGGTCACCAACCATAGCCATTCTAAATCCCAAATCTCTTAAAACAATCAAAACTGGCAATTGAAGGGGCTGTCCATCTGCACACGATTACACATCTCAAGTCATCAAGGAATGCAATGAACAATCAGAACAGAATTGTTATTTTTCAAATCCCGTAATTCCTAGAAAGACAGGGCTGAAACCAACAAAGCAAATTACAATAAAAAAAAAAGACGACAATATTTCATAGAATCATTAGGTTCTCCATCAGCCCTACTCTATGAAGGTCTCCCCTACACCATATCCCTCAACACCACATCTAATCTACTGTTAAACACAGTCAGGGATGGCGACTCCACCATGTCCCTGGGCAGCCCATTCCGCTGACTGACCACTCTCTCTGGGAAGAATTTTTTCCTAATGTCCAGCCTAAACCTACCCTGCTGCAGCTTGCAGCCATTCCCTCTTGTTCTGTCGCTAACTGCCCATGAGAAGAGACCAGCACCAACCTCTCTACAATGCCCTTTCAAGCAGTTGTAGAGAGTGATGAGGTCTCCCCTCAGCCTCCTCTTCTGCAAACTAAACAGTCCCAGCTCCCTCAATCAATCCTCATAAAATTTATGCCCCAGGCATTGGGGCAGCTTTGTTGCCCCCAGCTTTGTTGCCCTCCTCTGCACTCACTCCAGCACCTCAATATCTCTCTTGTGCTGAGGTGCCCAGAACTGGACACAATACTTGAGGGGTGGCCTCACCAGGGNACATTGGCCTATTGATCCAATCTATCCAAGTCCCTCTGCAGAGCTTCCCTGCCCTCATGCAGATCAACACTCCCACCCAACTTAGTCTCATCTGCAAACTTACTGATTATGCTCTCTATATCCTCAACTAGATCAACAATAAAGACATTAAACAGAAATGGCCCCAATACTGAGCCCTGAGGAACACCACTTGTGATTGGCCGCCAGCTGGATTTAGCTCCATTAAGCACTACTCTTTGGGATCGTCCTTCCAGCCAGTGCTTGATCCAGCAGATTGTACACTCATCCAGGCCATGAGCAGCCAGCTTTTCCATGAGAATTTCGTGGGGAACAGTGTCAAATACTTTTTAGAAGTCCAGATATGTTATATCCACTGTCTTCCCCTCATCCAGCAATTGGATCATCTTGTCACAGAAAGAGATCAGGTTCGTCAGGCAGGACCTGCCTTTCATAAACCCATGCTGACTAGGCCTGATCCCCCGGTTGTCCATTACATGGATAGTGATGACACTCACGATGATCTGTTCCATGACCTTCCCTAGTATTGAGGTCAGACTACAGGTCTATTGTTTCCTGGATTTTCCCTTTTGCCCTTCTTGTAGAAGGGCATTACATTTGGTACCCTCCAGTCCATCGGGACCTCCCCAGTTAGCCATGACCTAAGGAAAATAACGGAAAGAGGCTTGGCCAGCATGTCTGCCATCTCTTTCAGCACTCTTGGGTGTAACCCATCCGGTCCCATGGACTTGTGTGCATCTAGGCGGCATAGCAATTCAGGTCACTGATCACTTCCTCACTAATTGTGATTCTCTTGTTCTGTTTCCCCTCCCTGTGTCCTAGCTCCTGAGGCCAGGTCTCCAGGGAACAGCCGGTTCCACTGCTAAAGACTGAGGCAAAGTATGCACTCAGCACCTCAGCCTTTTCCTCATCATTTGTGACTATGTTTCCCTCTGCATCCAATAAAGGAGAGAGATTTTCCCTAATCCTTCTTTTGTTGTTAATGAACTTATAAAAATATTTTTTATCATCCTTAACAGCTGAAGCTGGGTTGAACTCTAGCTGCGCTTTGGCTCTCCTGATTTTCTCTCTGCATAGCCTCATTGCATCTTTATAGGCTTCACCAGAGACCTGACCCCTCTTCCAAAGGTCATAGACTCTCCTTTTGTTTTGGAGATCCAGCCAAAGGTCCCTATTTAGCCAGGCCGGTCCCCTTCCCTGCCTACTAGTTTTAATTTCTTTTGCTCATTAAAAAACCCCAAACTATTCAAACCCCTCCCCTAAAACAACAAAAAAAAACCCCAAGAACCTCACTGCTGGTTTATCAGAAAAAGTTGACAAGATCTGTAAATTAATAGAAAGATTTTCTGCCAAAGAGCCAGAGATTAATCTTGAAGCTGTGGTAACTCCTGGAAACGTATGTTATTACTGCTCTGTTCATTAATGAAGTGGAATGTAGTGAAGATAAGCACGGATACTATTTTTGTTTTTGCATTGAACTGTATCAGACCTAGAGAGTAAAAAATGAAGTGAACCACGGAACTCGAAAATGCTACTGAAGTCCTATTGTCTGTAGTCATAAATATCAATGTAATAAATGGTTAGCACGGAGAGTGCACTTCTATTCTCGAAGTCTTCTCATAACCTAAACATACTGCAAGAAAAACCTATGATAATAATCTAACAGCCCGCCTGTATCCAAACAGAATGTGAAAGTCTGATTGATCTTCTGTAGCTGCATAAACATATTGGTGCTTAGTACGTTTGGATTTGAGAATTAGAGAACAGGAATCCTTCAAATTCGCAGGTTGATTGACCTCTCCCTCATTCCTGCTGTTGTACATGACCTGCTGTTTTAACAAGCATCTGTTCTTAAGTGCTTAAAACATTTCCCTAAAAGCTCACCAGGCAATGCGCTACAGAACACGATGCTTAACAAAGCCAAGGATGGACATGAGAGCATGAGTTTCATTCCACCTATTCTCCTTGCTCGTTATAAAAAACCAAACCAAACAAAAAAAAACCCAAAACCAAAAAACACCAAGCAAAAAAAACAACCACAAAACTTTCTTTGGTCTACCTGGACTACAAGAATTATTGTATTAGTGGTATTTCTCAGGGTAGGTTTTACAACTGCAGTGTAGCAGCAGAGGTACCTGAGCTAAGTTTAAACTAGCTAACTCAAGCACCAGTATGATTATGGGTTACATGGAGCTCAGTGCAAGCTAGCTAGGCTTTCTTCTTAACACAACAGACATATCTACAGCTCTGAACCCTCGAAGATTAACAAACACCAGTGCCTCCAGCTTACAGTGTGAAGGCTGTCCTTGCAAATTCCTCCATCTTGATGGCAGATGCATAGCTCCCTAAGTTAGGGAGAAGGCAGAAAGAAAACAAGTTTCTTAGAGATTAACAAAAGAGCTGAAGAAAACACTGTACAGAAAAGCCAGCAGCTGGCATTTCCCCCTCCCCACTATCCCCTCAAAAAAAATAACACTATTTGTAAGATTCTGCAAAGACACAGTTTTAATTGGGAATCAGTATGCATAGTCTCATCAGCAAAGCTGCTTTTAAGACCAAAAGAATAAAGTCTTGTGTTCAGAGTCCGTGTATAAATCCAATGTTTGTTGCAAATATTCTTTCTTGTAATCAAGCTTTAATTAAAATAGAAATTTTCATTCAAAATATATTAGGGAAATTCCTTACAAATAATTTAACTGTAATTACAATTTGAAATTCCTTACAAATAATTTATCTGTAAGATAATGTACTACAATG
The DNA here is from genome assembly GCA_013400555.1 of Jacana jacana. Lineage (NCBI taxonomy): Eukaryota > Metazoa > Chordata > Aves > Charadriiformes > Jacanidae > Jacana > Jacana jacana. The sequence goes on along the minus strand of VZTM01011735.1, from coordinate 8,272 downwards.
AAGTTCAACACACTGATATATGCAGACCTCCTAATTAAACACTGTTCAGCCTACAAAAAATCTAAACTTGACTGAAAGGTCTCTTCATTAGTAAACACTTAAGATAATTCTCAGTGTAGGCAGTGCCCATGTAACTGCAGTAAGGGCAATTTTTACCAGGATTATACAACATTTATCTGAGTGGCTAAAAAAAGTGTTAAAGATCTACTTTTTTTTCAAAATATCAAAACAGAAATATACCTGCTCCATTGACGTTTCATGAAGTTCATTGAGGTTCAGGGTGTAAATACCTTCTTCTGCACCAAATATCAAGTACTGATCTGCAAACAAACACAGAATATCTAAAAATCTTGATTTAAGGAAAGTATGTTTTATAGGAATATGCAGCTCTTTACTAGAGAAAGACTTAAAACAACTACATGCATTGAAACAAACCAACCTGAAATAGCTATGGTGTTCTAAAGCATGGAAAATTTATCTTGCTAGGGAAGCTTAAGTTTGTGGGTAAGGCTGTTTTAACAGAAACACAGAATCTTCATGGTTGGAAGGGACCTTTGGAGATCATCAAGTCCAACCATAAACACTTTAGGAAAGATCAGTCGTTTTTTATGTGACTAACATCTTGAACATAATTAGTACCCTAGATTGCATTTAGGCATGTGAAAAAGACAGATGTCTCATATTGAGAAGATGTCAACTGCAAAAGAGATTTCTGTAATTTCAGTTTCTAAAGAGCTAAGTACTTTCTTGCTTATTGGCTCAGTAGCATGTCTATACAGCCTATAATCAAAAGGTAAAACTGCAGGTAATGCAAGTACAATGTTACCAATTATCTCCTTCATTGGACTATTTAATAAACACTAAAATGTATGCAAAAATGAAGAGACACAGAAACCTGTAGGACAAGAAAGATTTATGGGGGAGAAAAAAAATAATAAACCAAGTGAATGGTAAAGAAATCAATTTTAACTAGGACCTCTGGAAGTCAGATTTTTTAAAAATAAATTAGGATTAGCGTCTTTTGGACTAATTGTTGCAGAGTCTTGAATAAAAACAATAATTTTTTTAAAACTTTTGATATGTAATTTATTCTTTTTAGTCAAGGCTGAAAACTGCACCCCATACACCTTAAAATAATTTTAAAAAACAACACTGAATTTCAGACATCAGCAGCATATTTTTAAGAACTTCTGCTTACATAAATAAACCTATTTTGGAATATGTCTATTTTGAAAGGAATAATCTTGCTCATCTTTGCACTCTTGAAATCCAAGGAGGGGAAAAAGCAGGCAAAATATATATAATATACTACCTCTTGTATCTGGATTTATCCATGATGTTGCACAATGAATTTTTAATGGACAGCCATTGAAAACCTTTGAAAAGCAAGCACCCATCTGTAGAAGTTAAAATGATTAAAAATTAAATGAAACAATGAAAAATTAAAAGGTGACATTTCCATTGAGATTATTTTTACTTCTAGCAGTAACAACAGGTTAAATGTAGTTTAATTTGCTATGCAGAAAATAACCTCATCCAGATAAGTTGATAAAGGGCTGAATTTTTGTAAAGTGATTATTCCTTTGTGGGTAAGACCTTTCTGAACAAACAAACATACCAGAATTAGCATTTCAGAATTAGCTCTTAAATTCACATTCCAAGCACATATGTACTACGAAGGTGACAATCCTCAAAAAGATTCAATTTTGTGACTTTAGAGTTCTTCACATATTTAAAATTAAACTCTAGGTCATGCAACAATCAAATTTTTTGTCTCAAATTCTCTATTAGTTGTTTCAAATTAACTCATTTTCAATACCGATTGCTTCCTTCCCAAAGGGAAATCTCTGGTAGAAGATCCCACTCCTTGTTCAGTATAACTCCAATAAACTCAGTTTGCCTAATAAGTATCTTGTATAGCATAATATAATCCATCTCTTCATGTTCCTCCTAGTGAAGTGCAACCATTTGTAGGCATTTATAAGAATAGTTAGTAAATTTTCTTCAAAAAGACAGAAAAGCAAAACCCAGAGCTTTCTTCTTTCCCCTCAAACATCAACATAACAATTACTGACATTATTTTGTTAAGAAACAGAGTTGATTAATAGTACTATAGAATAGAAAGAATGATGCAGTAGTAAATAGAAATCAGTAAAGTATTATTATACCATTTAGCCAATAACGGTCAAACCTAAGAACCAGTCACAGCTAAGCATTGCCATCCTGAATATTAGCAGCTACCACCATGATGAAAAGCTGAACACTCTGTAATATGACTAGGAAATGGCAATGCTTCCACTTTATATTAATACTTTGTGAATTATAATCAAACTATAAACTGAATTAACCAGATCTCTCTATTGCTTAAATTTGGAGGTTGGAGTTTTTTTGTTAACCTGTAGCTGAATAACAAAATCTGTGTACATTTCAGTCACTTCTGTTCAAGAAGAAGATTGGCATAATGAACCTTTTAAAATGAAAACCAGCAGAAATTAAAGTCTTCTGTGTGCTTTTGGCATCTCTAACTTTTGTAGCACTGTAATAAAGTCCATGAGTTTGACCTCGGGCAGTGATGTAGTGGGTAGAAGGAGCCCAAAATCAATTAAAAGAGGTTTTAGAGCCTTGGGATGGCTTCTTAGGGGATCAGGAGCGCAAGTTGTGTTCTCCTCTATCCCTTCCATAGCAGACATGAATGAAGAAACTAAAATTAACAGGATGAAGCAACAGGTCAATCTCTGACTCTGGGACTGGTGTCACTGGCAGGGATTTGGGTTTTTTGATCATAGGCTGTCATCCGAGATACCTGATCTGCTGGTGGCAGGTGGGATGCACCTGTCCCAGAAGGGGAAAAGGATCCTGGGGTGGGAGTTAGCAGGGCTCATTGATAGGGCTTTAAACTAGATATGAAGGGGGAAGGGGACATGAGTGGGCCTGTCAGAATTAACCCCGAGGGAAACATGCCAGAGCTTGAGGGATGGAGGACTACTGAGGACTCTTGGTCTGACAATTCATCAGAGAAAAGGAACAGAGCTCTAGAGAAAATAAAAATACCTGTGAAGGATCTGGTAGGACATGGGTCCCACAAGTATGAAGAAGTGTTGAAATCAACAGCTCACCTGAAGTGCATCTATACCAATGCACGCAGTGTGAGCAACAAACGGGAGGAGCTTGAAGCCATGATGTGCAAGGAAAACTACGACATGGTGGCAATCACAGAAACATGGTGGGATGCCACTCATGACTGGAATACTGCAATCAATGGCTACAAGCTGTTCAGGAGGGATAGATGGGAAAGGAGAGGCGGCGGAGTGGCCCTGTATGTGAGAGAATGCTATGAGTGCTCAGAAATCAAATATAGTGATGGCAGAGTTGGGAGAGTTTGGATTAGAATAAGGGCCAATAAAGGTGATATTGCTGTAGGAGTCTGCTATAGACCTCCCAACCAAAGCGATGAGGTGCATGAGGAATTCTATCAGCAGCTGAGAGAAGTCTCACAGTCGCTTGCCGTTGTTCTCATGTAGGACTTTAACCTCCTGGATATCTGCTGGGAATACAACACAGCAGAGAGGGAACAATCCAGGAGATTCCTGGAGTGTGTGGAGGATAACTTCCTCACGCAGCTGGTAAGTGAGCCAACCAGGGCAGGTGCCCTCCTGGACCTGCTCCTTGTGAACAGGGAACAACTTGTGGCAGAAGTAAAGGTTGGAGGCTGTCTAGGACTTCGTGGTCATGAGATGATTGAGTTTTTGATCCTTGGAGAAACAGGGAGATGGGTTAGTAAAACTGCCACCTTAGACTTCCAGAGGGCAAACTTTGACCTGCTCAGAAGACTACTTGACAATATCCCCTGGGAGGCTGCCCTGAAGGATACAGGAGTCCAGGAAGGCTGGACATACTTTAAGAGAGAAGTCATAAGGGCAAAGGAGCAGACTGTTCCCGTGTGCCGGAAAACGATCATGATTCTATGGTTCTATGACCATATACACTTATGTAGGAGAAGAATCGACTTCATTAAGGCAATCAGCAAAAGGCGAAAGACCCCACTGCACAAAGACAAGGGGAAACACTTGAGCACTGCTAGTACCACTGTAGCCATCTGAGTACAAATGCAGGGAGGTGGCAACTTGCTGGACAATGGGGTGATCCTTCTGCAGGCATAAGAATAGAAGTAAGAGGAAAGATATACCCAAGGCAGGAATATGACAAGATACTGATACTGAGCGACCTCAAGGTACTGACAGCTTTATTGCTGTCAAATACCTTGGCTACAAGGAGTTTGAAAGAGCAACGTTATCAAGAAAACCAATGATGGGATTTTTTTGCATTTATGGAAATGCCTTCCCACGTGTGCAGGGCACTCAATTGAAAATATACCAGATGATACAACGCTGACCTCCCAGAATATTGGCAAGTGTTTCTGCTGCTCCTGTAACCACCTACACAATTCTCCTTGACCCTTTTCCGAGTACTGAAGAGAGATGCTGAACGCTGGAGGGAAGCTGCATTCACTGCTAAGACCTAGTTGAGCTCTGCAGTGATAAGCTGGGTAAAATAAAGGAGGATATAGAAATCTGAAGAGACTAATTATTTTCCTCTGGCCATTCTCAGCCCCAATCTCCAGGAAGTCTGCAGAGTCAAGATGATGCTACAAATGCCTCCAAACAGTACACAGAGCCCAAGGGCAGGTTGAGAGGAACATTCAAGTGTCAAATCAGTCTTCAACACTGAAAAGGAAGGTTAGAAAGTATGTTGTATATAAAGGTGGGGTGCGAAGGGGGAAAAAGAGGAGGGAAAGGGTTTCTAATCTGTGGACCAGCAAAACGAAAGGATTAGTGGACTACAAAGATGCATGAACATGCAGAGAGTAGTCCAATACCCCAATATTCATTTGATTAGATTCAAAAACTTTCCAATTTTAATCTGTCTCTTTTTACTTTAGCTTCCATATATTAGCAACTCACAGTCACTCTCTGATAACCTGTCCCTGAAGTTTGTGGCAAAAGCTCAACACATATGACTTCATTTTGAGCTACTCTATTTTCTACCATTTTTCTCATTCCAGTCACTAGATTTCTTCCTCACCATGATGATTCAGTTCTTTTCAATGCTAGGAGTGCTTCCAGATTTCTGTCATCCACCAGTTTACAGTATGCACTCCTAGGCGATACATTTAATTTAATATTTAGTTTATTAAATCCGGATTGACCTTAATAAGCAATGCTAAACATATCAAGAATTCAGTGCTCTGGAACAATCCTGTGCATTTATACAAGAGATTACTGTTCTGAGGCACAGAGGCATGGTATCTACCTTAACCAGTCCTGCTTCTCTAACGTGGGTAGGAAGCAAAAAATAGTATTTGCAGTTACATATCTTGTAGCAATTTTAATTTTTTATGTAAGGATGAGAAACTGATCTGACTTAGGAGTATTGTAGCAAAAAGAGGTTAGTTTAAAAATCAGATGAATCCCGCATTTGATGCACAAGCACACCTACATGAATGTATGTTCCAAGCACAAAAGAAGGAGACTGGTGAACGCAGGAACCAGCCTGAAGTGGTCAGGAAGGAAAGACTAGCTCTTCCAATTACAGTGCTGGCTAAAAGCATGGTGACAAGCCTGTGCAGATATTACAATGAAATTCTAGTTTGGTTTATGTTGTCAAGGTATAAACTTTCAGCTCTTTGCTGTTTCTGAGGCATCAGCTCTTCAGATCATTAAGTATGCTGAAAGTACCCCTGTCACATTAGTCACATATCTCTCATTCACTTCAGTAATAAAGCGAGCAAACAAAAACTTCCAATTTACTTCAAGAGCACAAAATCAAGGGTGATTTCTGAAATAACATACCTGTAGCTTAACACTTCTAAGAGTAACTGGCTTTTATATTTTATTAAAAAAAAATACCACTAATTCAGAAAAAGCTACTCTCTCGGCTTTAGTAAGAGCATATGTCCTGCTTACAACATGCCTTTGCATGACTCAGTAATACTCACATGTACTTTAGGTGTGGGAGGAAGGCCATTGCTAATTGGTTTCTAGAAAACAGAAGTTTAAATGTTTACATTCACATGTGCACATATGCATGAACATGCATATTTTCACACCACAATACAGAGTAATCAAAATAAAAGTCTAAAATTTTTTAGAATGCTGTTAAAAACATTTTACAACTGATAAATAATTGAGCATAATTATATTTGGAGAAAATAAAAAGCCAGAAATAGATAAGAAATAGCTACAAAACTTTCCCTGCAGATTTTTAAAGACAGCAGTTAAGAGTTTTGTTGTGCATTTCTACACTGCACTAAATGGAACACCTACTGGGACAACTCTGCTGTGTGCAAAGACAGATGCTACTAGATCTGAAAGACATGGCTAAGCTTTAAGTACAGTTCCGTTTTTAAGCATGAGGTTAGGCTAGAGATCTCAGTTCCAACTAACGCTTCCATAATTCTGTTTTATTCTGTGTCTCTAGTGACCACATACCACAAACCACTAGTAATAATTTTTTTCCATTAAAATTTCTACTATGATTCCCTAATATCTCCTCACTGAATGTCTGCATTACCTATTGCACAACATTTTCACGTTATGATGACACCTGAAAGAACCCCATATCCAACATACAAAGTTTAAGCAATATTACACCAGTATTACGAGCAGCATTAAGCTCTTACCAGTTAGTGCTAGACCCACTTATCTGTATCAGTATCAATTTCTCCAAGTAAGTATATTCTTTCAACAAAATGTATTTGGTAGGTAATACAGGAAATTCCAAATGTACAATTTCAAATGCCAATTTCAAAGCAGTTTCAGGAAATTATGATTTCCAAAGTACTGCCAGTATTATTGGCACTTCCTTAAAACAAAACAAAAAATGCATATAATGTTTCCGCTCTACCTCTTCTTCATTTCTCTTTAGGGTGATATTTCCAACCTCATCATTGTAAGAAGCCCCCAAAGAGTGTTTTCATTCTACATTTAATCTGATCTACC
>VZTM01011734.1:437598-469883 GCA_013400555.1 Jacana jacana | reverse complement strand
TGCAGCTAGAAAGAGTCAACAAATTACGTTCAGACTATTATGCAATGTGATAAAACAATAGAAATTAAATTGGGAGGCTTCCAGCAACAACACAAGACTGAATTGAAGAATGATGGATGGGTTCTGAGATATGAAACCCATTGAAATAGAAGAGGTAAAATGATGAAATGACAACAAGAAACTGTTTAGAACCATGAATATTCTTGATGGAACAAAGGAAATGGGAAAAGTAGCAGAGTGAAACTGCAGTGGAGGAGGCATATTTACTGTCGTTCTGATGCTCTCTCGATTTGATGCTTGAATTCACATGGTCTGTAAGTCACTGTGAATTCCAGGACTTCTTTGAAGTACACATACTTGGCCAGAGAAATCAAAAGCAAAGAGTCGTTGAATGATTAGAGTGGGAAGAGACCTTAAAAATCATTGAGTTCCAACCCCCTTGCCATGGGCAGGGACATATCCCACTAGACCAGGTTGGTCAAGAAGTCAAAGTTCATTTTGTCTTTGTTTATGGACAAGACTGACCCAGGCCTGGCTTCCACCAGCTTCCTTATTCCAACTCATTGCACCCAGGAGCACCAAGGAAGCCAAATTCACCATGGGACAGCCCTCCTGGCAGAAGCTCATCTTAATCTTGTATCTAAATTATCCTCCTCTACAGAGGCTTTTCCAAGATCTCCCACATCACCAACTGAGCAGGCTGATAAATTCAGCACCCTGCCTTAATTTCTCATTCTGCTGCCAAGGTGAAGTAGTCAGAGGCAGAGCCCCTCCCCTGCTATACCCTCCACAAGCTCACAACTCAATCGGTTATTGCTGTTAGGGGTTTACAACCTCCATGAGGCTTTTACAAATCTTTTCCTTTTCACAGGAGTAGATGATATTTATTGTGTGTTTATCAGCTGTGGGGAAAAAGGGACTAAAAATTTATTATACCATTCCCACCCTGTGCTGTCCAGGACATTTTCAGTGTCTGGAAATGCTCAGCACTTCAGAGGAAGGCGCTCTGGAGGGATTTCAGTGCAGCAGCCAACATTTGCTTAACGTTCTGTTAATATTTAAACAACAAATCTGTCAACAGATTAATTGGCACTGTCACTTTCCAGCAGTTTTATGGGTACTTCAAACCACTAGCAGTCTATTCCTAAAAAGAAGCATGTAGCATTTAAATATGTATGCATACAAGATAATAGGAATATTAAACATTCTGAAGAAAAGCTGTAATTGCCATCATGCTGTTCTTGTGCTGAATTCCCAATGACTCCTCCTTTCTCTAGAGAGTTGTTGACAGAAAGAGGTCATCAAAAATATCTAGAAATTACTTGGGCACTTCTTCCTGTGGCAGAGGTAGCATTGATATACCAAGGACCGAGCATGAACTGGAATGAGCAAGGCAGTAAAGATGACACTAGATAACGTAAGAAGCCAATTTTTTTACATTCTGCCCTCTTCTTTTGCTGGAATGCACATGATTTGCATTGAATTACAAGCGATTAATTGTAGTACTCTGCCCTATCAAGTCACCATCACTTGAAGAGGGATTCACTTCATCTTACTTACCATCCCATACTTAGGCCTCTGTTAAAATCAGTTGATCAGGCTCCCTCAAGATCTGGTGGTAACAGAGAAGTGGCAGAAAAAAAAAGCAGTTCTTGGATTCCGGTTTTAGGATGCAGTGGATTATTCTCCAAAGACTCACAGAATCCCAGGACAGTAGGGATTGGAAGAGACTTTCAGAGATATTCTAGTCCAACTCCCAAAGCAGGGTTACCAAGAGTAGGTTGGACAGGAACGCATCCAGGCAGGTTTTGAATATCTCCAGGGAAGGAGATTTCACACCTTCCCTGGGAAGCCTGTTCCAGGGCTCTGCCACCCTCAAAGTAAAGAAGCTTTTGTGCATCATCAGATGGAGTTTCCTGTGTTCCAGTTTGTGCCCATTGCCCCTTGAACTGCAGAGCCCAGAACTGGACACAGTACTCCAGATGTGGCCTCACCAGGGCAGAGTAGAAGAGGAGGATGGCTCTCCTATCACTTTTCGATTCACTAATGAGGGAACCTCAACAGTAAGACTTGCTTAAAAGTTGAAGGTGGGTTAGAGGAACCTCATCTCTGGTCTGTGGCACCACACAAACCCCACTTACCGAAATACACACTGCCTTTTCCACCTCTGCTTTGACAGAAGAATTCAGTGAAGTGAACTTAGATTAACGTATGGGCTTGCTCAGACATGTGATCCGTGTCAACAGATCCAGGAAAAATTTGCAGACTACCAGTGTATAATGTGCTTGCTACATTCCATTAGCCAAGCATGTACCAGTTGCAAGAGTTGTAATGCAGCCTTATTTGCTCTGCAGAGAAATAAAAGCCACAGAAGAGTGAGAAAGAGAGGAAAGTGGACAAAGAAAAAGAAGTTGCAGCTCCTAACTGATCCTTCACAAAGCGTATACTTTGTTCTCATTCCCTGCTGAATTAATTAGCTCGCACTTAGTGCCATTCCTTGGTCAAATGCTCAGTGGTGAAATAAATTGCAGCAATTTATTCTAGAATGCATAAAATACTGGTTTATTTCCACCTTTTGACTATTCATTCCATGAAAGCAGTTACACCTCCAAACAGAGGTTTTTTTAGGAGCAACTCATACAAACGTGTGTGTGCGTGTGTGTGGCAATGTAAGGGACACAACAATTACATGGTGTCGCTACTCCAGTACAAAGTTCTTAAGGACAGAATAAAAATCAAGATCCTCAAAGTTTTCTGCCAGCCCTTCAAACATTCCTGCTGGAGCCTTTCTCGTTGGCGCTGCAAATTAGGCAGGGTTAATCAAGCCCTCTTGTGCTCCATCACAGTCCCTTCCTTGGCCAGAGGGTGAGTAAATGAGACATAGTTACAATTTCTGTTCATAAAGATTCATAGCTCTTAATTTTAATTTTGATTTTAAGCAATCAAGCAATACTTGTGCTCATTCAGCAGCTGTTCAGTATCTCTTTAGTGAGGCAGGTACCTGCCCATTTGGGAGCTAAGACCACATTTCTGCAACATATAAACAAAAAGGGATTTGATATTTACCATTGAGAAAACTTTTAAAAGTTTACCTAGTTACCATACCAAGCCATCACTCCTTATTTAATGAGTATTTTCTGGCTGCTTCTTAGGTCTGTGCCCTCACTGAGGATTTCTGTAATTAACATTTCATTTAAAACTCAACATGATTATTTGGCTTTACACCTGGCACCTTAACTGAAAACTGAATTTAAAAAAAAAAAAAAGCCCTATTTCAAGATATTTGCTGCTTACTTTTATTTCCCTTGTTGGATCATTATTGTACACACTCCCTTCTCCTGTAATACAATGTTCCAAATGCTAGTAGCTTTGGTCACGTGTTTGAACTTCAACAATGGAATCACAGAATGGTTTGGGTTTGGAGGGGACCTTGAAGATCATCCAGTTCCAACCATCTAGTCCTGCCTAAAAGCTCCCCAGCAAGACCAGTACCCCAATTTTCTGCCCACCCTAGGACACAAAACACTCACTGAGAGCAATCTCCTGGAGGAGATGGTGGTGGTGGGGTTGTGGCTATGGAGCATCCCCCTCTGGGCAACCCTGCAGCAGTGCAGCTTCAGTCCACTGCTTGTAGCCATCCTCCTCTGGAAGTATTTGAGCTTCCAAAAGAGTCTTTAATCCTCTAGGAGTTCATTAAAGTTCCTCCTGTGAATACACAACTCAATTTCTGCAATCACTTCCTCAATTACTCCATCCTGATGTCACTTGTTAGTAAGTGTGTGAGATGCCGCCACCACCAGAGTTGGTTATTTAGAATAAGATTCTACCATTGTTTTTAACAAAGAGGTTACTTAGATACAGCTTTAAAAAGTGTCTGCTATAGGACTGCAAATAGACTGGCTCCACATCATGCGTAAATTATTTAGAGACATAAGAGACAAATTATATCCTAGAGCCCCACTTGGCTAGAAAGCTGGCATCATTCTCCCTTTGCCAAAGAGTGTTTCCAATGGGAGAGAGGAATCACAGAATATCACAGAATATCAGGGATTGAAAGGGACCTTGAAAGATCATCTAGTCAAATCCTTTTGAATTATAATTTTTTTTATTGAGATGACCATTAAAATAAACTTTTGTTACAATTTTCCTTCTCCCTACACAGGGAATGAGAACATCACTGATTTGGGGATTTTGGTCTTGAAAGGAAAGACAGCAGTGTTGATGAAGTGATATAAATGCCAAGGATAACCAGGCATGGTTATAATTAACATCTCCAGTATGTCTGTTCTCATTTCTTTCTGATCAGCACTTACAGCTTTAAGTATTAGCAGAACTCAGCCTCTGATTTACAGCTCCAAGGCTCAAAAAGACACAGCTTCTCCTAAATCGTATCAGAGCTTAAAATACAATTATAAATCATGTATTTAATTACATTGCAATCTCTCTATATACATAGAATGTTCCAGTTTGCATAATCAATAGAAAATATAGAGAAAGTATCAGGGTGAACTTCAAAATGTCAAACAGACCAGTTAATTTGCCCAACACAAGCTGCAAAACTAAAACAGGGCTCCTGAAATGTCAGCTCCAGCAATGAACTTCTGGAGAACCATTCTACCCTCAGAATGCATTTCACTCAAATTTGGCAGGTTTTAGTTGAGGAAGAAATGAGAAGAAATTCTCTGTTTGCACGATTTGTGAAGAAGAATGGTGTGGAACCATGTCTTCTAAATACAGAACAGAAGCCTGTTGTTTGCTGCACTCTGCAATCACAGGACTCAAAGTTGATCATAGAGATTACCCCTCTGGATGGGGTTGGTGTCCATGGAGATATTTGAACCCAACAGGACACAGCCCTGTGCAATCTGCTCTAGCTGGTTCTGCATGGGTGGAGGCTTGAATCATAGAATCATAGAATCATAGAATCATAGAATAATTTAGGTTGGAAGAGACCCTTCGGATCATCAAGTCCAACCATCAGCCCTACTCTACAAGTTCTCCTCTACACCATATCCCTCAACACCACATCTAATCTACTCTTAAACACAGTCAGGGAGGGTGACTCCACCACCTCCCTGGGCAGCTGATTCCACTGACTGACCACTCTCTCTGTGAAAAACTTTTTCCTAATGTCCAGCCTAACCCTACCCTGCTGCAGCTTGCAGCCATTCCCTCTTGTCCTGTCGCTCATTGCCCGTGAGAAGAGACCAGCACCAACCTCCCCACAACCAGTACCAACCTCCCCACAACCAGCACCAACCTCCTTCTTGGACTAGAAGATCTTCAGAGCTCCATTCCTATTTCATCCAGTTATGCTTCTGTGACACTATGAATAGTTACCCCAGTACAACGTAGAAAACAATCCCCTAAAATAATTTATGTGTTGTATTTGTATCACCAAATTGCTGCTTCTTTCACTGCAGCAGATGTGATGGGCATGTCTCACCCACTTCATTGAAGGACTAGACCTGTTCCATTTAACAATGTTCTTGGAGTGGATGTGTCCATGCGTAGTTGTAAAGTGGTCGTAAAATAAAAACATATGCATACCTGGTAGTTATGGTTTAGTTGATGAACTAAACAACCCAGCAATAAGCAACTGATCAAAACAAACCCGATATCTTCAGTGCCCTACCTGAGAGGAACATACACGACAGAGCGTGGAAGAGGTGTATCACTGGGGGATGGAACTTGATGATCTTTAAGGTCCCTTCTAACTCAAACCATTCTATGATCCTATGCTCTAAAAGCACCTATCTTGCACTGGCACAAAAAAAGGACGGGAGAAGGGGGGGGGCGGGAAACAAACCACATTAAAACAGGAATGAGCTCTAAGAGAATAAGATCAAGGAAGAAATCTTAAATACCCTTCATAAGATTATCATGAAGTTTAAATAAAAGGATGGGGTAATTTCAGGGTGATCTTCATGATCTTCAGAGGCAAATTTTGCAGAATTGTAAGGAGACTTGCAGACTACTGCTTTACCAGCACAAGCAGCTATTCTAGTACAAGCAGGTAGGATGAAGTGAGACAAAGAAATAAAACTTAAATAACAAAAGAATTAACCTTAATTTACCCTAATTAACCTAGAGATAAATTGGTCTCTGCTACTATATTCTGCCATCACATTATGGTTTTTATAAGTTATTTTTATTGGCCAATCCATCTTCACTTTGACTTTCTTTCTTAAGTCCTCATTAATATTCCACAGCTCAATAGCTTTTTTTTTTTCCAGTGGACATGTTAAATGTTGGAAAAATAAAATGGATCAATACAGTGACTCAATTAATTCCTCATCTTAAATTCTAATAAAATCAATTTGGAGAAGTGGCGTATCGTTAAGCTTACATCATAATGCAGTAATTAGAAACAACTTTCATCTTGCCAACTCCTTTGAAGATTTTAATGGCAATCAATTAAACATGCCTTGCTTCTCCATTAAAGACTTTCAAAATGGAAATTGGATGAGAAGTTAAAGATAAACTGGCTGATTACACAATCTTACCACCCACCCCCATTTCAGATATCCCCCCCAAAATGTGCAAACTCACCATTAAAAAGTTAGCATAAGCTACGTCCCCTTCCCATAGCAACTAACAGCAAGTTTTCAGTTAATATATCATGTTTTAATTGATGGCGTGGTGCAGCATTTTGTGATTTGCATATTTACCGAGTAGAAATTCTGGTGTGGCTCACTGTGCTCAACTCTTTTTTTAGATTTACACCCAGCCCCTTTTAGAAGTTTAGCTACATTTATATTGAAAGGATTTATATATATAAGGTATATAAAAATGTATAAGATATAAAAGAATTTAGGATTCACTGCCTGCTGTTTAAATTAAAAAGTCTCTGCAGATCTTAGCAAGGAGTATTTTTTAGATGCTCTTTCATTAATAGTAATAATTGGAGCTTAGTGATGATCCCCCTGTACTGCAGAAAAAATCGAAAGAGACGGCACCAGGTTCAAATCATCTTCAGTGTAGGCAGAAACCACCAGGTACCTCTCTTAATTCTTCTCCTGCTAGGGGCTTATGCCCAGAAGGAATTTGCATTCAGAAGGAAAACATGCGCACCTCCTCAATGGTTGAACATCCAATTAGCTACACTAGCTCCCCCCTGCACCTCTCTGAAATCAGAGAAACCCAACTCTCTCCATCGGTTGCGTTTTGCCTTATTAAACTGCAGCAGCATCTTTCTGGTGCTGGGCTGTCAGCGCTGCACATGCTGTTCTTTGATGCCCCAGCAGGGCTGCATGGACCCTGCATCTCCACACCATCTTCCCCGTAGTATCACCCCACACTGCCTGCACCAGCATGCAGGGGTTTTTCAGGTTTACTTAGTTTCTCACATCTTATATATTAACACTTGTGCAACAAATCAGCAGAAGCAGCTCAGAGATATTGCAAGTGAGATAATCATTGGATAATATATCTTCTGGATCCCACAACCCGAATACCATCTATTCTGCAGGTCTCTACATTGCCTGTTATTTTTATTCATTTAACTGTATGTTCTTTCCACAGTCGAAGAAAGGAAAGGAGTAAGTAAAAAAGCTCTTCCAAGAACTGAAGAACTTGTTCTTTAGCCCATGTCACCGAAATTTTATAGATAAAACTATTTCTGGATGTGTCAGTAAAAGAGACTTCATTGTGCCTACGTTTGCAGTCAGTCTGAAGATCGATGAAAATATGAAGTGTTATAATTAGAGTTCTTTGTTATAATTAGAGTTCATAACTTTTTATTTCATTAAAAGTTAAGCCTTGTGTTGAAAATGTAGAATCAACTTTTGCCTAACAATTTTAATAATTCCTTTTTGAACCTCTTATGAAATACTAATATGTGAAAACAATTCTATTTTTAAGTTGTTTTCTGAATTTTTTTAATATTTGGAACAGAAAGTGAAGAAAAACTTAGAAAACCATTTTAAGGAAGAGGGGTGTAATGCAGTGAAATCAAGGGAAAAAGTGAAGAACAGAAGCCAAATAAAAAGAGCAAAACTGAAAATGGAAAACGTAAAAATATTATTTTTCAAGAACTAACAACTTCGGAGAAAGCAGATAAAAAACTGCAGGTTAAAAGCAGAGGGAAAAAAAGGACAAAGTAAATAAAGAAACATCATTTCCAAATAAAATTTACGTTCTTCAGTCAAAAGCTTGCGTGGTTTGGATTCATCTCATCTAAAGATCTAAAGGGTACGTGTCTACATCCAAACTAGCTCTGAAGGTGCCTTTAGAGTCAATGGAAAAAAAGTAGCCCATCACAGAGTATAATTCCACTGTTAAAAGTCAGTCAGCTGGATAGTGCCTGTTCCTCTGCTCTGCCTGCAGGGTGAGCTTGGTGTTTCTGACAGAGATGAAAATGCAGGCACCACCTAAATTAAGTGAAATTAATCCCATCTCTGGGTCCTCAATGCTGTCAGTGTCAAAAAAAAAACAAAAACAAACAAAAAAAAAACCAAACAAAACAACAAACTTGTTCAGAGCCAACAGAATTTCAGAAACTAGCACCCAAGAGCCCAGAGACCTCAGTAGAGTTGAGACAAGATGGTGTAGGTTGGAGGCATCCCTGCTCATGGCAGAGGGGTTGGAACTCAATGATCTTTAAGGTCCCTTCCAACTCTAACTATCCTATGATTCTATGGTAAGATCCCCACAACAGGAACAATCAGAAACCTTACCTGAGGATGAGACAGTGGGGGTGTGGGTTAGAGCTGGGTTTGGGAAAAATCAGTGCAGAGGTTTTCATGGCTGAATTCTATCCTCAGTTTATTGTTCAGCGACCGATACTGTCATTAACTTAACCTGGACTTCATTTGGATTGTATCAATACCTCTAGTTTTCTCACTGAAAGATCAAACACCAGAAAAATCAGAGAATATTTTTACTACATAACATTGCTCCAGACATCTGCATGTTTAAAAGAGGGCATGTTGTGCAAGGATGATCCAAATACCCAACAAACTAATTCCACATGAGTGCCAACACCTGGCCTTCTCTTGACCAGGAGCAAATTTTCTTGTGACATTGATAGGGAGACATTGCACCCATCAGGAAGACAAAGAAATGCAAATAAGAGGCGACTCTTCTGGAAACCAGCTGCTAGCTGGTAGACGAAACCAAAATACCCACCAATGGAAGAGAATGGGATTATCCACTTATGGAAGAGTTCAGCCTTGCAGAATTGAGCCATTTTCAAAACAGAAGATGCGGGGCATCCTCTATGACTCCCAGACACCTCCCAGAAAGCCTTAGCAGCTGCACCCTCTCAGCCAATATTTATGCTACACCTATGTTAAATCAAAATGCAGTAACACTGGTAATTATAGTCTATTACAACAAAGGACTAAGAGAATTCCAACATATCTCTAGAAATAAAGAGCAATGCTTTAAAACTGACTCTTCCTGTGGCAGGTTCATCGCTGAGTTAGTATTTTCAAGACAGAGGATAGATAACTGTTTGCTCAGAAACTTCTGGAAAAATCCATCAGACTGGGTTAGCAACTGAAATTGGTTCAATTAACCCTGGTCCATGATCTGTATTCAGAGGGCCAGCAGTCATGGGGGTGTATTTGTCAGCTGTGAAGGTGTGGAGAAACTATTTGCAGAAGTCAGAGCACAAATCAGGTGCTGGATGTACAACCCCAACCTTCACAAATGGCTCTCTGGTCGAACACTAAATACAATTTAAACTTGTCCAGAGCCCTGAGCCAGGTGTGAATTCCCTCTTGAAACAACTTCATATGTCTTTTCTTAAAGCTTTGCCCAGCTAATACTTTTTTCATGAAAAGAGTCGAGACAGCCCAGCTCTCTCCCCTCCTCTAGCACAATAAAGCTGTTTAAAAAGTGACACCCATTGACTGTTTTGTCATCCCTTTTTGTGGTGACTTCTCCCTGCTCAGCAGCAATATCCCTCTGAGATGCCAGGGGTCAGCACACGTCAAATTTATGGTTGCTCTTCAGCACTGACATCAAGCCTTGGCAGCAAGTGCATAGCTCATTAATGTGCTAATGGATGATGTCAGTCACCCCTGCTACATTTGCTGTGATTTCCAAGAGGCTCGAGGAGACCAAACAACAGATCAGGGAGACAGCTTTTCTCATGACAGCCACTTCACATAGGAGGTCCATTGCATTTTGTTGAACACCGGATTGCCTGCATTCCTCTTCCAGAATTAGCTAACGAACAGGTTCACCAGTCAGGAACAGGATGGAAGAGTTAGAAAATCCCATGCAGGCAAGAATAATGTGGCACTTCCAACAACAAACAAGGGGATTTGCTGGTCCTGAGGATTCACACTGGACATTGTGTTGGCAGTTTATCTGGAAAGCTTCTAACACTGATGGGAAGGAAGGGCCAGGTAAAAAAATAAAATGTTAATTTGCAAAAGAAAAGAATTGGAGACCTGATACTATGTTTCATGCAACTATTCAAGAAGTGTGATCTAAGTGACCTTAATGGTACCATGAGTCATTACAGACACTATGACAGAAGGCAAGACAAGGCTGATTTAAAACATTAAGCCATAAATATTTGAGCAATGCTTACCTTTGAAATATCCACAGTGGGATATTCACCAGTCAGGATTTCATGCCAACATCCCTTAAGGATTTTGCAACGGGGCTCCTGGGCTACTAGTTGCCCTTCTGTTGTGCCTTGGAGAGAAATCAAGCATGAAAGATTATTCAAAACTAAAAAGAAATACCAGTATTTCTTGCTGAGTCTCAGAGTCCAGTGCAAGTACTTTGCAAGTCTGCAGAATTCTCAAACAGGTATCTGAGTTATCACTATACTTCTACTGCTCATTATCAGTACAAGGCATCTCAGATTTTGAAACAGAATTTTTATAGGCAATTAATTGTCTAATGTTTAAATGTCCCACAGGTGTTGTTTTACACCATTAATCTAAACACATATGACAGTCTCTGATTAGAAGATTAATTTTCATCTATGTAATGACCTCACAAAAGTCTTTATTTAAAAAAAACAAACAAACAAAAAAAAAACCAAACCAGTCTTTTAATGTGATTCTGTCTTTAGATAAATACACAAGGCTTTTAAAAAAGACCACATCACATAAGCACATCCATTTGTAGCCACAGAGAGAATCTGGTCTTTTTGAAGAAGCAACAATAGAGGCAAAACAGAAAATACAAAACATCTCAAGAAGAGGAAAAAGGGAATGGATTTCTTGTGAGATAAATGCAAAAATGATAAAGCATTTAACTTTACAAAGCAATTAGGAAAAGAAAGCATAAACCCACAGAAATTAATAGAACATTAGCAGAGCAGCTGCAACATTTCCATCAGCAGAGATGCTTGGGAAAAGGTTAGACTGACATAGTTTCAATCCAAGTCAACACCCTCTGGAGGCCGTGGCTTGACCAGAAATCTCTTGTAGCCCAACATTTCTACAACTTTCTCATTCTCTTCTTCAGCTCCTCTACATCAATTTAAAAAGCTGAAGCTACACAGCAAGAATTTTGCACACCTGATTTCCCAGCAGAACAAGAAATTTCTTCATGTCAGAAATACAGGAGACAGCTGAGGAGGTTTCCTGGGTTTCCATTCGCTGTAGAGAAAGAACATTGACCAGATCTGATAAGGGTGATTACCAGCTCCACAGCCTGGACAGGACACCATTTCTTAACCTTCACCCAAACCTCACCTTCCACTACCATGAACTTGTAAGGTGCTGCAGAGTCACATATAGAGAAAGATGTTATATAGAATCATAGAATCATAGAATCATTTAGGTTGGAAGAGACCCCTGGGATCATCAAGTCCAACCATCATCCCTACTCTACAAGTTCCCCCCTACACTAGATCTCTCAGCACCACATCTAATCTGCTCTTAAACACAGTCAGGGAGGGTGACTCCACCACCTCCCTGGGCAGCTGATTCCACTGACTGACCACTCTCTCCGTGAAAAATTTTTTCCTAATGTCTAGCCTAACCCTACCCTGCTGCAGCTTGCAGCCATTCCCTCTTGTCCTGTCGCTCATTGCCCGTGAGAAGAGACCAGCACCAATATCTCTACAGTGCCCTTTCAAGCAGTTGTAGAGAGTGATGAGGTCTCCCCTCAGCCTCCTCTTCCTCAGACTAAACAACCCCAACTCCCTCAATCGATCCTCATAAGCCTTGTTTTCCAGGCCTCTCACCAGCTTTGTTGCCCTCCTCTGTACTCGCTCCAGCACCTCGATATCTCTCTTGTGCTGAGGTGCCCAGAACTGGACACAATACTCAAGGTGTGGCCTCACCAGTGCTGAGTACAGGGGGACAATCACCTCCCTACTTCTGCTGGTCACACTATTCTTTATGCAAGCCAGGATGCCATTGGCCTTCTTGGCCACCTGGGCACACTGCTGGCTCATGTTTAGCCTCCTGTCGACCAGCACCCCCAGGTCCTTTTCTGCCAGGCAGCTCTCCAGCCACACTGCCCCAAGCCTGTAGCTATGCATGGGGTTGTTGTGGCCCAACATATGTAGGCAGTAAAATGAGATTTTTGTTTTTCTGCCTGCATAACAGTCTAAAGATCAAACCTGTTTTTTCTTAAACAGAACAAATAATGTCCTTCATGTTCTTTTCTGCATATGGAGGCATTCTTGTGCCAGGGAATGACTTAGATAACAGTCAGCCAGAAGGTACTGAACTTTAAAAATGTTAATTATTCTAAGTTATTTTAAATTATGCCTTCCATACTGATATTCCTCAAGCAGCATCTCTTCTACTGTCTCTTCCCTGCCCCAGAAGCTATACTGTAATTAAGATGAGACTTTATAGGTGATTTGCATTAGACCTTGATCTAAGATGTAACGCTCAAAACCAAGAGTACAGTGAATTTCAAGTGGTTAATCAGGTCCTAAAATTAAAGGCCAATACCATGTTCAAGCTCCTCTTTTTCATCAGTGGTGACCTGTATGTGTCCTACCTCACCTTTAATATAGTTAATTTAGAAAAGAAACTATCTTAAACAGCAGTTCATTAATATCATTACATTCTCTTTACTTTTATGAAGGCATTTTTGTGTATGATTTACCTGCTTATGAAACCTTGGTAGAATTGAACAAGGATTTGGCTGGGGCTAAGCAGAATAAATGGCTTTATTTGTCCCTGGTAGGCATTTTTCCTCCTTTACCTTCTCTCCGGTTTTAGATGCTGCTGCACATTTCTTATCCCCAAAGCTGAAAGGACCGCTATTATTTATTCATACAGATCCCCACCAAACGGAGCACTGATCCTTTCATGAGAATCCCTGGTGCTGCAGCAATGCAAATTCATCATTCAGGGCCCAAGAGCTCACCTCCTACTGGGTAGCTTTGCTGTTGGCCACTATGCTGTTAGCATTCATAATTTCCAGGAGTGATTTAGTACAGCAGTCAAAGCCTAGGAATGAGAAGCAGGCACAGAAGAAGCTCTGATGTGCAGAGGGGCAACTTGCTGCACAGCAGTTTTTGCAACGAGAATCTCAACTGCGGGTTCTGCTCACTCGTCATCAGAGCCCAGGGTAGCCTTCAGAGCCTGGTCTCCTGCAAACTTTTGTTGAGCTGAGGACTCACCCAACCTCTGTGGCAGTCACCGTTCTCCTCAGAGAAAAAAAAAATACAACTGGGAAAGAAAGCACCAAGAGTGGGAAGTCGTCCACTTCCATCACAAAGCAAACATCTGTGAAGCTTCTGCCCATGGGGCTACCACCGTGCTTTCGACCCTGGTGGTAATCAAGACTCCAGGAGAAATCCCCACAGTTCTCCCAAAATTGCAAGGCCTCAAGGAGAGCAGGAATAGAGTTCCTGCCTCTAGCTCTGTTCCTAGCGCACAGAGGTTGGGGACTAAGATGGGAAACTGTTATTGACTTCTTTGATAACTATTTACCTACTTCTCCAAGCATACAGATTAATGAAAATATAGATTTTTGTCAGCGCCTACTTCACAAACCAGAACAGCCACAGGACTTTCACTGTCTCCTGAGGTGACATTCATTCTGCATGCTGAGCCTGTGCATTTCAATTGCCCTCATCATTGAAAACATCTTGTCACATCTTTACTAAAAAATCAACAAGTCCCCTTGCCTGACCCCAAATTTCCCGCTCCTTTCCTTAATCAGTACAGGTGGCAGAAATATTCTTGATCTTCTCCATCAGTCCTGATAATGATCCAAATCAAGTACCTGTGTCTGAGGAGGAGCTGAATTCAGAGTATGAAAATCAGTACCTGGTAGGAGCTTCATCGCTTTTCTACCCAACATGGAAATGAAAGAGATTGAAACAGTGAAGGAATCTGGAGGGTGAAGTTTGTATTTTTCTATAGTGCAGAGACTGAAAACTCCAAGCAGTTCCCAGAAGGCATTCAATCTCATCTTCCCAACCATCTTTGCTGGAAAAAAAAAAAAGTTCTACTTAAATTAGAGAGATGCAATTACTCTAAATTGTGCAGAGGTAAATGAGACTCATTCATTCAGGTCTTAGAAAATGGGGCAGATTTTGTGGTTTCCATGGAATTAGTCCTCCTGTCAATCAATTTGATCTGAAAAGCTGGGCTGAGCAGTCTTTCTGGATTTTATTATTATATCATCAGGAAATTGCAGTGACTTGAGAGGCTATCCACAAGCCAAAAACACTTTTACAGTTCTCAGACACTTTTGCAGCCTTTCAACAGAATTTAGAGATTAACAGTGCGTGCCTTTTGGTGCGCTATACATTTTGTGGGCTTTGTTGTAAATGCCGCCGATTGATTAACTAACTGAGGTGCTTTTATTTATTTTTGTCTTCAAGAACTCTCAGAAGTCCTGGGTTTTTACCACCATCACTACCTGCAGTTTCTTTGAGAGTTAATAGGTAGAAAAGTGAAGACATCTTATGTGAGACTAGTAGCTATTGGTCCAGGAGGAGGGATAAAATGCTAATGGAACCCTTGAAAAACTGAGTATGAGGAATAGTGCTGTACCACAGCAAGCAGAAGAAAACCCCCTAAAAGGGCAGGGAAGCTGTAAATTGACCAAATACAAGTATGGCAGTAAAGATCTGTTGAAGGCCATGCTGGTAGGACACTAGAGGTTGGGACTAGGTGAGGAGGCAAAGAAGGATGAAGGAGTAGAAAGGTCATTTTTCTGAGTGCTCACCTCTCTTGTCTATGCTGTTATTTCCTTTAAATGAATCTCTATGTAAATAAAACAATCCCTGAATTTTTTATGTGGGGGAATATTTTATTTGGGGGTTCTACCTCTATGCATGCACAAACACACATATTCAAGCACAAGTGCATGGATTAACCCTTTTATTCCAGTTTGTGTTGGCGCATCAGAAGAAGGTAACGAAGTGGGGAAACAGCATGAGAAGATCCTGGCAGCAGCAGATCCCATAACTTTCCCTAGGCAGAGCAATAATAAGGGTAAGTCTATTTGTGGGAAGTGCCAAGGAAAGCCAAGGTCAGGGCTGAAGAAAATCACTGCTTCTCATGTTTCCAAGGAGTTGGAAGTCAATTGAAATAACCTGTCAGTGTTAGTTTACGTGCTTCCAGGAATGCAAAAATTGCTGAATTTGTGAGGGCTGGGACACCTAGAGGAGCTGTGAGAGAACTGAAATCTCAGCAAACACAAGCACAAGGTCAATCCTTTGAACTCAGCTCTGGGACTTGCCGCTGAAGAAGAGCCTGGGAAAGGTGGCGAGTCGTTTATAGTCTGTGATTTCCTCTGCCAACGAGCACTTCACAGCCCAGGAAGGGCTGCTGTTTTACAGACATGAAAGCACAACATTGGTACCAGCACAAAGCTGCGTCTCAGAGAGAAATTCAGGTACATCAGGCATCTCCTCATCCAACCTTCATCCAATCTCAATTGGAAGTCAGGACAGATTTTCTCTACGTGTTATCACAACTGGTCCCTTTTCTTGTCTCCTTGTCTGCATGTGGCTCGTCTCAGACTGAAAATGTGGGCTCTCCCCTATCTTCCATACTTCATGCATCATAGGTTTTGCCTGGTCTTTGCCTGGTCTTTGCAGCCACTAAATCTAAGCAAGAACTGTTATTTTGCAATCTCTGTTGTGTCTATTATCTCTCTGCAGGCTCACAGCTTCCAGACTCCCCTGAACCCTTGTTGCAGAAACAACTCTCCCTGTGACTTTCATCCCTGGCATTCTGCAAAGGAAAGAAAGTGTTTTACATAAACCCAGACTTTTTGTTCCTGGAAACCAGAAAAGGGGAAAAATCATCTAGATAATAGAGAAGTGAAGCTACTTTCATTCATTTTTTAAGCTTAATGATTCATGGGAATGAAGAACTACAGAAATGCAAAGTGTTGTCCTGAGTGTAACACTACCAGGAAAATAAAGAGATGAGACACAGGTTCGAGTTAACTGCAGCTCCACAAGCTGCGGGTCACTCACTGACAAAAAACAAAGTTTAAGTTGACAAAATTCACCCCTCACTTACAATAAGCCAAAATAAAACACTGTGAATGATAATTTTGTAGCCAATGAAGGGTGAACTCACTTTCTCATGGTAACTCCACTTTCTGATGGAGCTTCCAAAATGACCATTTTAGCAAACTATTTACAATAACTTCCTCTATGCCAGAATAGCAGTGCCTACTCCAGAGCTCATTCTTGGGCAGGCACTTTTCACAACAAAAATTGGTCCTGTTGTGACTTCCTTAATGCCATGGAAGAAATGGTAACATCAGGCAAATAACCCAAACCCACTGCCTACAGTTTTGTTCCTCTTAAGGACCAACCTGGCGCTCAACAGGAAAAAAATGATGCCAAAAGACCTGCCTAAATACTGCTAGGTCTTCATACCCTGTTCACTAAACTGTTTTATCTTCCTGACAAACTGCAAATGGTTTCTGTCTTCCTCGGTCTCTTAACGCATCACACACTTGTAGCAACAGAGTTTCTGTGGGATAGGTCCATTTGGTGGGTGTACAGCTCAGATCAGAGATTGTTTTAGATGAATAGAGGCTGTCACTTTTAAAGTAACAGCTGTTGCACACGAAATTGGACATTTTCCAGCTAACCGCTGTAATGAACAGAATAGTAAATAGAGGCCATTTAGCAGAGGCAAGACACTCAGCGCTGCTGGAGAGCCACAACTGTCACAGGTGACAGCTGTCCTCGGAGCGGGAAGTGAGGTCAGGTAGCAGAAGTGTCCTTCCATCTGCTTCTTCTTCAACAGTAATTGTCAACCTTATGCTTCACGTTAGCTGATTGCCTCAGGTAAATCAAGCCTTGACGTTCCTTGTCTGAAGTAAGCTCATGGAAATAACAGCATAGATTTTTGCAAGCTGTTTACCCAAGCAGCCAGGAACTGGAGAAGCTCACCCAGAGAAAGGTGTAAACCCTCACTGCAAGAGCTTTCAAAAATAGATTAAATGACCTATAAGGTGACAGCTCTGTTTGTTAACTTTTCCATTGAACAAGGAGGCAGCTTTGACAACTCCTGTATCCTGCGATATCAACTGAACTGCTAAAAAGATGTAGATACATTGAAGTGGTTAAAAAATCAATGGGCCAGTCTTATTCCTCTCTGAGGAGCTTATGTTCACAGGACACATACTAGCTAAGACACAACAAACTGGTGTCACATTAGCTGGTGTATATATAGCAGCTAATATAAATATAAATACGGATGTCTACATCTACAGTGGTCTTGTTGGGAAAGACTCACTAATAAGTCTGTGCAAAAACTTATAGCCAGGATGTGCGTTGAACCTAAGAACTTAAGGACACTAACAAATTTTGGAGGAAAGTGTATATGAGAGGCAGAAAATGTTTTTTTGCCTCCTGAAGCTGCTATCAGCTAGAATAGAATAGAATAGAATAGAATAGAATAGAATAGAATAGAATAGAATAGAATAGAATAGAATAGAATAGAATAGAATAGAATAGAATAGAATAGAATAGATAATAATTTCAGTTGGAAGGGACCTACAGTGATCACCAAGTCTAACCTGGTTAATAAAACTGATTAACCCAAAATTACATTCCAACAGCTCCACATCATGAATGAGGAAGTAGGAATCAGCAGCATGTCCAAAAGTGACATGATCAAACAACTGAAGGAGTGTCTAAGCTCTCAGTCAACGTCTCAACTACAGAGCCATCACTAAAGCAGATCTAACCAAACCTTCTCACAACTTGGTCTTTTTTGATCTTCATGAAGATCTTCCCATATCCCAGAATAGCAATGCCTACTACAGAGCCCATTCTTGGACAGGAGCTTATCACATACTGCATTTCCAAAACTTCAAGTACCCATATGTCCTGTTAAGGGCTGCACACAAGAAGAAATATTCCTGAGCTCCATTTCAACAGGACACACCAGCCTCCAGCAATGCTCAGGTCTGGGTCTTGTTGTTAAAGGAACTGACTGACAGGCAGCATCAGTGGGGAGGGGCGTCCTCATGTATTTCTTTGGATCTTATTTCTTAGTGCCAGAGGCAAAACACAGAGGCAAAAACCAAACAACAAAAAAACCCAAACCCTAGTTGTTCTCATAGCTACCACATATACAAATCCAAGTAAATCAGGTCCAGCAAACTGGTAGAATTTCATCATCTCATAGTTGGTATCTCCTCTACTGAATAGTAAGGCTTTCCCAAAATGTTCCTAAGACCAGATATTAACTTCAAAAAGGCTGACGGTGACAGTATTTCCTCACAGACATGCACTAAGATAGGTATCTCAGAAGGCTGCTTGCATCTGATCTTGAAAACACTCTCTGGCAAATAAACCCCTTTCTCTTGTTGTGTGAGGGTTTGTTTGCCTCCCAGAAGAGGTCAGAACTGATGTGTGAAGGGTGCACCCGTATCATATAATCAGAATAGGACACACTTCTTCAGCTCATTGCATGTGAGTGCCTGAGGACTCTTTCACTCACAGAGCAGACTCCCTCCTGCCACATATGAAAGCGTTATTAGCTTAAACTCAGCCCTCTATGAAATTCCCAGGTTTCATTTTTGCTTCTCCGCTCTGTGACAGAACTGTTGTGCCAGCTAATTTAGAGGGGAAATGCACTGCAAATGAAGGGAGCAAAATGAATTATTTTCCTTTTGCTTCAAGTCATTTCTCGATTTAAATTTCTCGATTTAAACCACATCCAGGACGCGCCATGAGTTGCAGCTCTCAGTGTGATCTTACAGCCATAGGGGAAGGCTGCAAGAAAGATGAACCCTCGCCAACACTCTCACTCCATCACCAGCATCTCCACAACACAGGACCAGCTCATCACTGAGAATGTGTTGGCTTTAAGTCTTTTCTTCTCCAGTCAATTACAATAGCCTTTGGAGGTCTTTATATCAAGCTATGGGCAGTGTCCTATCAGGTATATGTGTGAGTAAGAGCTCCAGAGCCATGGGGAATGCACCATAACAGATACTAGAGGTGGAAATTCCTGTTATATTGCACATGGAAGTAATGGGTTGTCTCTAATGCACCACCACAGATTTGCAAGTCAACACACCTTGGCCACTGCTTCTGCTGCCAGGTAAAGGAAAATGAGGCAATATCACATTGGAAATGACCATGGAAGCATGATAGTTCAGCTACAGAGCAAAGAGATACAGCAAGGAGAAACCTGCCTCTCTTGCTACCTTTGTCCTTCTGGTTCCTATGCTGTAATGGTGAGCCATGACTCCACAAGGTGTCCACACAATCACTGCTGTTTCACTGTACAATGAGAACATCTCACTGGAAGAGTCAGGAAAGGGAGCAGCGTGGGCAGGAAAAGAAGGAGGAGGATTTGGAGAGAGGAAGAATATTAATGTGCAGCTGGAGGGGGATGTGGTCAGAATAAAACAAAGATGGGGAAAAAATAAACAAAGAGGGGAAACAAACCAAAATGCATTTACTCTCATTATTTCACAGAATCACAGAATTGTCAGAGTTGGAAGGGACCTCTAGAGATCATCTAGTCCAACTCACCTGCTGAAGCAGAATTGCCCAGAGATCATCCCTCAGGACTGCATCCAGGCAGGTCTTGAAGGTCTCCAGATAAGGGGATCCAGAGAAGGTCTCCAGAGAACCAAAGAATCCTGAGGACATTGATAGTAGTGTTGGCTAGTCCTCATCAGGTCAGTGTTCAGCAGGAACAGGACCCTTTCATAAAGACCAGCAGCAGCATGGCCATCTGCGCAGTTTCCATTGAATATGTCACTATAAATTTAAACCAGTTTAAATTTGTAGCTCCTGGAGGGAGCTGTTATATGTGGGCTTCATTGATGTCTTGAGCACTCAGATGGGAACTGTGGGGACAGAGTGGACATTGGGCATGCTCCATCCATCCAAACTTCCATGCCTTCATCTTTCTGTCCCTCCATCCCTTCATGACGCTACCCTTCTACACCTTCATCCCTCTTGGTTTCACCAAGGTCAATAGAGAAGAAAGCAATAGTGACAAGTTTTGGCTGGGCATGCCCTTTTGTTGTGACTTGGTGGAGGAACACACCCTTCCTTAGTCCTGTCAGATATTTCTACCACCATTGCACTTCATTCTCTGGTGGAGATGATAAGGCAGAGAGAGAGGGTAAGAATAGGACATAGGATTCAAATCAACCCACCAAGCAAGTTCAAAACAAACCCAAGGAGATTCATTGTGGAGCTGGGGAGCCCTTCATAACAGGATGTTGTGGGTAGTGAGTATTGATGGTCACGTTCATGCCACGAAAGGCACTCATTTTACAAAACACACCAGTCAGAAAATCTCTGAACACCAAGTGGTGGATGCTAGACGAGTAATTTAGGGTAATATATGCTTACCTTGTTCTTATACCTGTGATCACCCTGGACCACTGTCAGAAACAGAACACAAGGCTATACAGCCAATACAGCTTTTCTTATGTCCTTCTGTGAGCCCAGGACCTGCTACATCTTTCAGGTAAACAGTATCTCCTCCTCCATTCAGTGAACACTCCAACACACAACCTTTCCTTCACTCCAACAGACAGCTTTTGATCTTTCAGTGTGTCCCACCTCTTCCCACCCATATCATCCCAACCCCAGTGTCAGTGTCATGCCAGTCTCTCAGACCCCTCTTGGACCCATTATTCAGCTTCCAGTATCATTTCAATCACTCAGAGGCTCCAGAACTATGACACTAGACCCAACTAAGTCCCAGTGATACCCTAGTCCCTTCATCTTCAGGTGCCCCCATCGAGAGCCTCAGATTCCTAAAGTCAGGACTAGGAGATTGTGGGAAAGTATGAAAGCAAGGAGATATGATTTGGGAAGGGAAGAGTAAGCAAAAAAAAAAAAAAATCTACAAAATCAACAAGATGTCTTATCTTCTGCCACTTCAAAGTCTGGGTTGTTTTTTTTCTCCTAGCTTACACTTTTTTTTCCTAGTTGCCAGTGCCAACACTTACTCTCAAGAAGAGGCTTTTAAAGCTTTGCTTGCTTTGTAAAATGCTATTTTTGTTGTGAGGTGTAATAAGTACCTAAGAAATCTCTTGTACTCCTGTCAAAGACAGAAATCTATCTAAAGAAGATGTCTTTTCTTAGGAAACAGCATGAGCTCAGTCCAAAACAGTTCTATGATGCAAAACAACTTCCAACAAGGTGGACTATCTTTATCTCAGAAGCTAGTGGCCTAAGGCATCTTGTGTAGCAGGGAACAAGTGCAGCATTCAGAGTTCAGCTTCGTCATTTTAACAGTTTACAAACTATTAGAGCTTTCCTTGCCCATAGGCTTTTCCTTTTCCACTTCTTCCTCAAAAAAAAACCAGCCACCATGTCTCCAGGCGATATATGTGCTGGGATTGACCAAATGCCATTGACATGTTGCTTGTGCCAGAAGGGAGGTGAAATACCCACCCAGGCACCTATTCGAGCGTGGCATTTTGATTGTTACCATCCTGGCGTTGCAGCATCTTCCTGCAGGCTTGTACTTGCTGTACCACAGCAGCAAGTACTCCCTTTCATGCAGCATTGCTGGGTATAGCTCTTTTTGTTTCAAAAAAAAAACGGCTCTTTAATAGGTCCCTGAAAACCAGTTAGGGATGTTTGTGTTAGGAGGGTATGGGGGGCAAGCAGCCACCTTGATTAACAGGAGGAAGATGAATTGTGTGTGTGACCCCAGCCATTACTTTTGCCTTTTCCAGCTCAAATTTGGGATCTGCCTCAGTGCAGCAGCCACCCAGGGAGGGCACAAGGCTCTGAAACATGCACTTTTATGTGCGTAAACAATGGTTATTTTTAATCTGCCTCACATCTCAGGGCTCTGTGCCACTTTCCCTGCAGGGAGGAGAGGGAGGTGAGACCCTGCTGGGTATCTGCTGGCTGTGGTAAGATTACATATGCAGGTCCATGCTCGGAATATTTATCAAAAGGGACAAGAGTGAAGAGAGACAGTACATGACACGCAAATCAAATCCCAGCCACAGAGGCCACAGAGGTTGTCACAAGCTCAACAAAGTCCTCAAAAGCTTCCTGGCAAGCTCTGACTACAGGCCTGTCCTTGTTCTGTGTCCAGCTCTTTGGCCACACTGAGTGGTCTATACTGGAAAGGTAAGAAGGACACAGGCTTGGACACTGACTTGCCACTGGGTGGACCGTTTCCATCTTAACTTGAAGGTATTCTGTCCCCTTTCAAGTAGCTCTTTCTCAGACAGTAGCTAAATAGTTTTCAAGGAGTAGCACGGGAAAAGGATGGCTCCTAAAGGGCAGAAAAATCACCCATTTCAGTAAGCAGTGTTTAATCATACACAATCATACACAAAACCAACCTACAGATCTTCTTCCTCCATAGACTTAGACTGCACCACTAAAGTCAAAGAAATGGGATGGGAATGATGTCCTGGAGCACAGAAGTTTTGGTTCCTTCCAGTGATAACTACTGGTGATGTGCCTCCAAGCACTGTGAGCTTACCTGGGTATTTCTATGGTTTCCCAGCATCCCACCACTTGAGAAAGGTGCTTGGATTTAACCACACATTGGAGGACTACATTTCTGGGTGGCAATCTCACTATATATGCAGTGACACTATGGCACAGGATGTTTGCAAGTAGGGCATATGTGTTATTCTTTGTGAACAGAACCTGTATTAATTTACCTGTCCCACTGGCGCACTATTTGCACACTTTTCACCCTGGGACAGTTTTCTGTCCACACCTTACTGTTCTGGAACAGTACCCACTCAAGCAAAGCATGTAGGTCTCTGCTATTGGCAATAGGAGACCAAGGCAATGAGTCCTAAAAAAATCATAGGTAAAATAAAAGTAAAACTCCAAACATTCTGGTCTAGAGTTATACTTTACCCTTTCCCTGTCTAAATCCAAGTATTGTCCTTGCATTCTTGCCTCCCAATCTTTCAACTTCCCTCCCTGTTGGTGTACCACAGCTCTTCGCTGGTCCCAATTCTTATTTCTCCTGGGTTGCTCAGCCCCAACCCTAGTTCCTGCTCTCAGCACCTTCAACTCCTTGGCCTGATGCTCCATGGACCTGTGGACCATGGACCTCCTGCCTTGCCCTTCAGACTACTTCATGTAACCTTGGCTTCAGTATCCCAGCACTGCTTCTGCTGTATTTCCAAATATGACCGTCCGGGCCCTCATTAACATCTCCTCCCACAGACATCCCGTGTTTGTCTCCCATGCACTTTGTGCTGTGCAACCAAGTGGAGTAAAAACAATTTAGGACAAGGGCTGTTTGTAAATTACAGGCTAGTTGCAAAGGAAAGATATCACTGCTTTCCAGAGAGAAACAAAATCTGACTTTTTTGGCTTTCTGCATATATTTTCACTGAAATTTTAATTTTCCAAATGAACTCCAGCCAGGCTGAGCTCATGGCTTCTACAGGGCCTTGAGCCCAGGAGGGAACATATATTTTAGTAGTGCCTCTGCTGCACTGCAGTAGCTGGAATTAAATTATTGACTTCTTCATGTGGAAGGCTCTGGGATTTGCAAAGTATAACTTCTTCATCAGGAACAATTTCTTATATGAACTACTTAAAGCTTTAGGATGTGAAATTCCACCATGAAGCAAAAAAAAAAAAAAAAGCGGTTTGGGAAAGGGTTAATGACTCTGGTAAGGGCAGTCCTGGGCTCCAGCCTTTGCTGGAGGACTGCAGTGCCTGAGGGCAATACACAAAGAATACCAAGGGAATGGAAATACTAACTTTGTTGACAAAAATCCTGTCAGTTGACTTCTTTGTCAAGGCAGAGCTTTCTTCTGAACTGATGGATACTGTCCTGCACTGGCCTTCTCTTCTGTGTGAAGACGGGCTTCACAGTACAGCTGTAATTTTAATGAGAGAAGTTCTCTCTCATAAAAGATGGAGAGAGAAGTTACCTCTCATAGAAGTTATCACGAAGCCTGGTAAGGCAGGAAGGAGACTTCTATCCAACCAAGTGATTTTCAAGCTTGGGAGAAGGAGCAGTTTGCAGTAAAGCAAGTCCATTGGCATTTTCTTCCTTAGCCATCTCTATTTTGTTGGCTTCTTGGCATGCATTCAGACATATGCATCTGCCTAACACTATGTGGAGAACAGTTGCACTAACCACATTTCAGTGGGATGAAACAGAAAAGTTTCTGCAAAACTAGGATGAGCATTAGTAGGAATTTTAGGATTTTAGATGGCTACATTCATCTAGTAAATTAGGCATAGTATACATTTCTGACTGGGGTTTAACTTTTGATCAGGTTTCCTAAAGAGAAGGAAAAAGTACATTAATAAAAAAAGTCTGGAGCTCTACAGGACACAAAGGGAGCCTTCGAAGACTTGAAATCAAGTCCACAAACATAATTTCAGAGAGAGAAGTAAGTAATGAATACATTTTCTCTCCATGAGTAAGCAAACAGATGGGAAGCGATGCAGAAGCTTCAAAAGGGAAAATCATGAAGCTGTGTTCCAAAGAAAAAAGCTGCAAGATCCATTCAGATGTGTCTCGCTGGCTCATCAAACAGAGACAACCCAACAAGCTGGGTGAAATCCTTTTCTGTGAGATGGAGCTTTGGGTTTTCTCCCTTGCTCTTTTGTCCTCTGGTGTTTAAAAAGCGCTTGCAGGAGGAGAAGGGACAGAGGGTGATTTCTCCATATCCATCTATATCAAAGCTGAAGACCTGAGTGGGCTCTAAAATAAGCTAGTTTTTCCCACCAATGCTTGGGATTCCTCTGAAGTTTGCCAGACACTGTGAGTGACCATTGATCTTTATGCAACAGCCACAAAATATCTGAGTGGTAGAAAGACAGTAACACCAGGAAGAAAGCCACACAAATAGTAGTAAGGCAGCGATGTGCCATCCCTCTGCTTTTTTGCACTTCAAATTTTACTTGTCTGGTTTAAAACAAAACAAAACAAAAAACCCACCACAAAACATTTAATAACTCAAATAGGCCAAAGAGGACTAGGATATGAATGACACAAATGGGATTTGAATGAGATCTCCATGCCAGACTACATGAATTCTGCCTTGGGGTGGGAAACCTGGAGACACTAAACAAAGTGTTAAGTAAAAAACCTGGAGACACTAAAAAAAAATGCAAAAAGGGCAAGTCAGAAGAAAGCTCTTTTAATACCTTCAGCAAAACACCACACAGCTCAGAAAACAAGAAAACATGAGCTCTGGTTCATGAGCTCTGGCTCATTGCTTTTACCAGATAGCCATCCTGTTTCATCCCAACCTCAGAGTTACCCTGGGCCACATGATCTGCTGGTGTAATATGGCATCTGAGTCAACAAAGCCAACAACTCATGGAGGAGTTACCTGACAGATCATGAGAGAATTTGTTCTGCATGAAGATGGGCCAAAACTAAGCCGAGCAATGCTGATTTCATATGCATTTTTCAGGACATATACAGTAGCTTTACCTTCTGAGCCCAAAGCAAAGGCTTCCTAGCCCTGAATTTAATTATAAAGCAACTTCTAAAGTTGGACTTTGGTCTGGTAAGCAGGGGTTACAGTTATTTTCCAAAATGCACAATGAGTGGGCAGTGCCTGCTACCCCTCTGCCCCATCCGCAGCCATAAAAAGAGAGAAAAGCACTGCTCATTACTGATGAACATCACGTCTTTGCTTCCCAGTGTCACCAGAATTGCCATGCAATTGAACTGGCTGATCGATGCAAGATGTGCCATGCCCTACACAGGAGCAGGAACACAGGCCTGGAGAGGGATGGCTACATCCTGTTTCTTCCTCCCAGGGGCAATTGTGATGCGTGTCCCCTGTCATAGCTCTACCAAATGCCTATTAAGGGCTGATAATCGTGTCCTTTCCCAGAAATACATTGCATTGTTTCTCCACTGTCTGGTAGCTTCAGCAAAGCACTGAGGAAGCAGCCTGAATGAATGCGCATCACATAAATTCTTGAAAGAAAAGGTTATGCAAATATTTCATTTCCACAGCAGTGGGCTTTGACCTCAGGGCAACCTCTGTGGCTGTGTTATCTCTGCTAAAAGCTTTCAAGTATGCTCAGATCTGGCATGTGAGATTAATAGCCATATAAGGGGGTTAGGCTTTGTGCTGAAATATTGCTGAAAGGCATCATAGTACTTCCTCTGACTCATTAGAAGAGGAGTCTTGCTATACAGCTCCAGTTTGGCCAGTGGGATGAATTCATAGAATCATAGAGTGGTTCAGGTTGGGAGAGACCTTAAAGATCATCTACCTCCAACCCCTTGCAATAGGCAGAAACACCTCCCACTAGAACAGGTTGCTCAAAGCCCCATCCAGGCTGGCTTTGAACACCTCCAGGGATGGGGCAGCCACAGCTTCTATGGGCAACCTTTGCTGGTGTCTCACCACCAACACAGTAAAGAATTTCTTCCTGATATCTAATCTAAATCTACCCTCTGTCACTTTGAAGCCACTACCTCTTGTCCTTTATGTGCTTGTAAAATGTCCCTTCCCATCTTTCTTGTAGGCCCCCTTTAGGTACTGGAAGGGGATCTAAGGTCTCCCCAGAGCCTTTTCTTCTCCAGGCTGAACAACCCCAACTCTCTCAGCCTGTGCTCACACCAGAGGGACGCCAGGGCTCGGATCATCTTAGTGGCTCCCTCTGGATCCCCTCCAACAGGTTCATGTCCTTTTTATATTGGAGGCTCCAGAGATGGATGCAGTATTCCAGGTGGGGTCTCACAAGAGCAGAGTAGAAAGGCAGTCAGTCTTTTGGGATTAAAAGTTAAGGTTCCTCCTGCAGCTCCTCCAAGGCACAGTGGTACCCTATTCCCAATACACTGATGTCTGAGGAGAGAAATTATATTCATGTAATTCAGACTACTTGGCTTATCCTGGACATAGCTCACCAGCTGGCAATTTCTGCTGCAAATTCATTGTTTTTGCTGGAGCAAGAACACTGTCATTACCTCTCATCCCTGGGCTTTTCTGGGGAATTTTTCCAGAGTTGTTCTGGGTGTCACGTGACTACCAGAAAATGGCCTGAAATAACTAATGCCTTTCACAGCAGGTCAGCCCTAGGCCCATATATTAAACCCTAAGGGGTAAGAAAAGTGTTGAGCAAGACCTAGGATAATTTGCGAACAGTTATTTGGCTCAGGGCCAGCACACAGTGATAATTTTCTAGCATTAGGGACTTCCTTTGACAGAGCTGTGATCTTTACATTTAATGGCTTCTGATGGATTTCCTCCCCCTTTTAATTTAGCCACTGCTGTTTTACTCCACCTAGACTTCTGGCATTCTCATTGACCTATGGCAAGAAATTCAAAATGTTCATAAAAAGCCTATGCAAAGAAATGAAAGAAAAATCACTTTTAATGTGCAAACAATGAGCTCTCCCTCTGTTCCTTTATTCACCTGACTTACTGTAGACTTCTCTGTTATTCAGCTTGACATAGACTCTTCCTTTCTGTATCCCTCAGTGTGGAGGTTACATCCCTGTAGACCACTGTCCTCAGATGCAGCTTCTCCCAGCCATTTGAACATATTTAGTTTTTCTCTCCAGCTCTGGTTTCTCTGTTTTCTATTCAGGTGACAGTCTTGCTATTCCTCTTAATTAAAACAAGCATTTGGAGATGCAAATGCCTCTCTGCATGTGTTATCTCCGGTACTTGACTAAGTAAGTAACAACTTGTTGCCTCAGCAAAGGGCAACTCCTTCATCTTTCACAGCTACGTTCATCTTCCAGTGTGAAGTGCACCTCCTGCTCATCCTTATGTTTTATCTATCCTTATATATGCAGGTATCTGTACAAGCAAACTAGATGCAAACAACTACGTGGGATAAGAGTAGTGCTCATTAAGGTGTGAGAGTTTGGTGTTTAGGAATGGTTTCTGAAGAAATCTGGGACAAGCATAGGTTGTGGTTGACCTACAAAAGCTTTCTTCTATGAAGCAATACTTTTTGTCCTCCTGGCTGTCTTTCTGTGCACCTTCTGCAGTGCATCCTCCTTTAAAAAGTATCCACACAGTTGCCAGAATCATAACACAATTAAAGTCCGAGAGGACCTCAATAAATCCTCTTGCCCAAACCCCTGCTCGAAAAAGTGCTTTGGGACTAGATCTGATTGCTCAGAGCCTTGTCCTATCAATTTTCTTAATATCCACAGGGATGAAAACTCTACAGACTTTTTGGGCAACCCGTTTCAATGTTTAAATTAGCATTGAACACAAGGAAATTTTGCCAATAGACATTCACCCCAGCCTTCTTTACCACATTTTGGAAAAAATTTTGGATGAGAACTGGCCAGTATGGACTTGGCCAGCACTATCTCCTTTTCTTTGCATCTCATTATCAATATCTCAAACTAGTTCTTCTCAAGAGTTCTGACTCCGGGGACTGTGCCTATGGTCATTTCATGTTTAGATCCAATTTCAGAACATCTACTGTGGCCTCATGGGCAACAATCTGGAGAATGTTTCCTTCAGCCTTTCTGCCAGTTGATGCAAACTTTTTATTGGTACCACAGAAGAGAAAAGTCAATGGATCAAACCAGACATCTGAAGATGCTTCCCAGAGTTCTTTCTATCTGGAATAACTGGGAGAAAGTTTTGATACCTTCTTCCTTTTTTTCTTTTTTTCTTTTTTTTTTTTTTTAATTCTTCTTTATCAAGACTTGAAAAATATCCTGTTTTCAGGTTTCCAGATGGCCCCGGCTCTATGATTATTTATTGTGTGGACATGAGGAGGCTGGTTGGCAGTAAACAAAGGTCCACAAATTTTCAAAGGAACTCATACCACTTGTTGAAAAACTAATTAAGTATCATACAGACTAGATGCATGCTACAGTGATTGCAAATGCTTTGTGTCTCAAGTGCTATCTTAGCACAGACATCAACTTTATAATTTTAATTTCCTTACACTCACCCTCTCTTCAGTTCCGCCCGAGTGATTTATTTGGGCTTTTCAAGTGGTATAAATTAGCATAAATTGAAATGTCAATATCAGGCAAGAGAAAAAAAAAATCAAAAAATCAAAAAATCAACAACCCCCTAAGAACTCAAAAACTAATCACTGTTGGGGAAACTGTGTGTCTTTTTCTCAGTTTCCTGAAGAGTCCTTATTTTTATCTAAGGCATCATTACCACTTCAAAATGCTATGACCTCAAGTAGTTTAGTTAGTTTCATAAAGCAGAAGGAAGTGCGGGTCACGTCTTAGAAGACTTTAGCTGGTTTGTCATTCCCAGTTTCCCATTCTTATAGCACACGAGTGGATAAATCCCATGAGTTCTATGTCCAGGAGAGATATTATCACACAGCACAGAAACTCACTGGGTCACAAGAGTCCTGAGTGGAGATGGTGGGCTATGATCAATCTGGCAATCTCATATCAGTAGCTCAACAACCACTTTGCAGCAACTGTGACGTCCCTACTCATACTTAAGGCTTGGTCAATCACAGGGTCAACTAAGAGACAGGCATTATCCCAATAACAGCACTGCAGCCTGCTTCCTGTTATCCAAGCTCTATCACAGAGGAAGGGTGGAAAATATCTCCCTATTTGAAGCTTATGCAGAAGAAATGAATGTAGTCTTAAAGGACTGACTACTGCTTTCGTTTCATGTGGAGGATATTCAGATGGTATCACAAAATCAGAATCATCCAAGTTGGAAGGGATCTTTAAGATGATCGAGTCCAACCATCAACCTAACACTGCCAAAAGCACCAATAAACCACCTCCCTAAGCAGCACATCTACCAGACAGAAGCAGAACATAGGAAATCACCTTTCTTATCAGCAGCTCATCATTCTGAGTACAGGCAAAGGCAGGGCACTGGAGACACCCAAGAGAAAAGGATGGTCCCCAACACAATAAACTTTCCAGCTAAGGTGACAGGGATTAGACATGCTGACATTGTGATGTGCCACAGGACACTATTTTACAGGAGGCTGTTTAAAAGCCTAAGGGCAGTAAGCCAGTGCCATTTCTACTTCATCTTGCCCCTTCTCTGGTGATCAAGAAATTCTCCCTTTATCATCACCCTCTGAGACATGAAATCAAATCCAGGAGCAACCATTTGAAAAGTCATAAGCACACAGTTGAGAAGCAAATTTGCTTTTTTCTGTAATTCTGTCTGCAAGAGAAGGAGGATGGCTGCCTTTCTTCACCGTTCATCAAAAATCCTAGCATTGTTTGACCAAAAGTGCCAAGTGTCACAATGCATGATGATAGCTGTATTAATGAACTATAACTAGGAACAGCCAGGAAACAAATGAAGTGTCTGGAATCAGTTTTCATTTCAAAATGCAATCACTTCAAATCAGCCGCAGCATTTTGCACATAGCTTTTGCACCCCGGATGCTGTCATGGCTGATTTTTCTCACAACTGGCAACTCTCTCACTCTGACCTCATGATCTTCCTGCCCACATTTCATTAAGCCCACCTATCGTCCTTCATCAGGTCCTCAGACCATAAACTCATATGCCCTTGCACACAGGGGCTATAAGTGCTGATTTTTGATTATATACTGTCTAGCTTTTCTCTCTCACTGTTATTCCACACCAAAGTGAGGAGCAAGTTTTCATGGGTGGCAGGAATCAAACATTTCAGAGCTGGGAGCTTTCCATACCGCAGGTGCATTATTGCTCCTCGAGGCTCATTACTTCCTTTGCCTTCAAGGAAATCGGAGACCTTGAAAGGATCAATAAGTACATTATTACTCTTGTTCAATTACGTTCCTGCCTGATTCTGAGACCTCTGAAGGAAGCCATTCATTGGATTCAGCTTTCACAAGCTAATTGCTACACAGCCAGGCAGCTTAGCTCCGAGGTGGTGCCAGCCGTCCCCTCCTTCTACAAGGTATGCTGCCTACAAGGGTAATCAGAACACCTCGTTATCTGAAAGGCAGCAATGAATATATTAGGGATGAGGCACAAAGACGGTGAAACTGCTGAATATCCTTTTTGACAACCTATGAGCCTTCCAGCTGCTCAACCGTAGAATTGCAGCAGCATTTAGGGCAGGAGAGATTTCATTGGATATTAGTTGCTCTGTTCGGCACAAAGTTCTCTCTCTAGCTCTTTTTGGGAAGGGACGGATTCCCATTTCCTAAAGCACATGGTTAAACATCGTTGTACGTATGCCCTTTTTTTATGCCATAACAAAGAGAGACAAATCTGGAGCCAGCTCTGTTGGATTCTGTGCCTATACAAGTAAAATTTCTCAAAATAAAAGATAAAAAATAAAAATAAAAACCTGGTCATTTTCCAAACTTACTGCACAAAGAGGAAAGCCATCTTCCCAAACTTCTTGCCTCCATGTTGGTAACATTCAGCCCAAAGACAACATTTTCAGCTCAGTCAAATTGCCATTGACCCATTCATTTTCCATCATTGCCCAGCTAACTTCCAGTTTGCTGCTGCAATACTATAACCTTTTGCAATCCCTTCTACTAGTAGCATGGGCACTTGAGGCAAGACAAGTGACAAGATTTAGTTTAATGGTTCTTTCAGAAAAAGAGACTTTATGATGATCTGCAATCTCTTTCTTTGCCAGAAGCTTTCTGCTGGAGGAAGTTTCTTTATTATCCAAAAATCTAGATATTAGTTTCAACCTGAAAGTCCACAAAGTTTGAAATGGAAACGAGATGCTTATTTTAACCAAAGACAGTTAACTATTGGAGCTTATTATGATGGGTTGAAGGAAAAACCTCCACTGCTTGAGCCCCTTTGTATGGGAGCACCCAGCCAAACAGGTTTCAGAGCACAAGAGCTGAGATGCAGGGAGTTGTCAATTGACTCAGCTTCCTCTCCTCCTTCCCTTGTCTATGCAGAGATAACCTGGGGGGTGCTGCCAAAAAACAGCTCAGCCTGGGGTCGTTTCAAGATTGCATCGAAATAAGACCCCAAACCCTACGGAGCCTTAACAAAAAAAAAGCCCTGAGTCCCATCCCACCACTATTC
>VZTM01011734.1:382277-433837 GCA_013400555.1 Jacana jacana | reverse complement strand
CTTTGATCTTCAGGTATCTCTGCTTTAAAATAATTTGAGACGTTTTTATGGGACAATGACAAAATTCTTCAGGTTAGCAGGGAAATCACCTACTCCAACCCTCTGATCAAAACAGGGTTAGCTAGTGGAGCTTGCTTAGCTGAGTTTTGGATATCTCCAAGGAAGGGGACACACAATTTCTCTCTGAGCAGCCTATTCCACTATTTGAGCATCCTTGCGAATAAAAAAAAAAAAAACAAAAAAAAGAATTTTCTTATGTTTAAATGAATTTTCCTGCATTTCAGTTTNAATTGTCCTGCATTTCAGTTTCTGCCAGTTTTGTCTTGTCCTGACAGTGGACACCACTGAAAAGCACCTGGCTTTATCTTCCTTACCTCCACAGATCAGGCATTTATACACATGGATAAGATCCCTCTGAGCCTTCTCTTCTCCAGACTGAACAATCCCAACTTTCTCAGCCTGTCCTCATATGTCAGGAAGTCCCATCCTTTATGCTTCTCCAGTATGACCATATTAGGATAATTCTGAGTTACCACCACTGAATCCTGACCCCACATGCTTGAAGAAAAGCCTAAAAGCCACTCTTGGGAGGAAGAGAGTATAGAAAGAGAACAGAATGCAGCTTCAGTTTTTCTTCTTGGCTACATTGTTGGGGAACTGCAAGGACAACAAACAGTCTTTGAAGACATGAAGAAAGCACACTGCATACCAGAAAAAGGCAAGCACCTTAGATCATAGAACCACAGAATATCTCAAGTTGGAAGGAACCCATATAGATCATCAAGTCTGATGGCTATCCCAGACTTGTAGAGGCTGTGGTCGGCATGGAAAAGATGAGACTGAAGGAGAAGGCAGGGATTCTGCAGTGTCTCCAGTAACAGAGTGATGTAGCTGATAGGGTTCAGGCAAAGATCAGCCATTGAAAGCACTGGTGAGGTACTGCTTGTGGTCAGCATGACAGCAAGATAAATTAAAAACTGTGCAAAGTAACAGGGCTTACGCATTAAGGACTTCCTTTATTAATAATTACAGCAGACAAGAGCTTGCTACTGCGTAATCGTTTTACAGCACAAAAGCTTGTTTCCCCCGGATGTCTGTTTTTTTCACAAAACCAGACATGCTTTTACCTCTTGACCTGGCTCTCTTTCCTTCAGCACTCAGGAGAAAACCGTCCACAGTCAATAAAGATCCAGCATCCCCTCTGGAAATCATGGAGATAAATTTGCAAAACAGTGTGGTGGAATCTTATACTACTGAAACACATGTCCCGTCTCCAGGGCTGGCAGAATAAATGCTTTCATAGCATTCAGTCGGCTGAATGCTTCGGTTTTGCCCCCTTTCTCTTTTTTTAATAACTATCCATATTTTGCCTGGACTGCCAGATTATCTTCGGGTAGGTGCATATCATTGGTCTACATGTTTTTTCTTGTTAGCAACTCAACACTCAGACTGATGTCTGTAGTGGGTTGACCTGGGCCGGACACCATATGCCCACCAAGCTGCTCTATCAATCCCCTCCTCAGAAGGACAGGGCAAAGAGAAAATAAGATAGGTGGAAAAAACTCGCCCTCTTGGGTCAATATAAAAGCAGTTAATTATAGTGAAAGACTTTATTCTCTACTTCCTATCTGCAGGCAATGTCCAGCCACTTCCTGGGAAGCCAGGCTTCAGTATGCATAGGAGTTGCTTCAGAAGACAAACATTGTAAGCAACAAATGGCTCCCCGATTCCTCCTCCTTTACCTTAGCTTTTATTGCTGAAAAATGTCATATGGTATGGAATATCCCCTTGGTCAGTTTGGGTCACCTACCAATCTAAAGCACAGCACTATGAGGGCTGCTATGAGGAAAATTAACTCCACCTCAGTCAGACCCAGCACTCTACTAAACTTTCCTCTTTTCTAGTGGAAAAACAAAGCCTCTGCCATTCAGGTATGGAGGATTCCTTTTTCTTTTTGGCATCTCTATGGCTTTTTTTCCCCCACAGTTTCCAAAAGAAGTTGAAATAATCTGAAGTATAATCATATGAAATAAGAAGGGCAAGGTACAATGTCTCTTGCAGGGAATCTAAGCTGAAGTCCTTGTGCCAGAGGATTCTTGCACACAGCCTTTTGCTGATGAAGAATCCTGATTTTGGTGACCATAGTTGCCATGGATTTGGGATTTTGATGTAGCTGAAAACAGGTTCTTGCAGGAAACTTGGTTCTCCAGGCATTAGTGCCTGAGTTTTAACACCAAAATGCATTTTGTACTTTTCTCTGTGCAATAACATTGGAGTTACTAATTCAGAGAAATATTGAGAGAAAACCCTGGTTTTGTGTCCATTTCTTTGAAGACAAGCTAAGGCAAAATTTGAGCAAGTTTCTTTCCATCTCTTTTCTGACCATCTTCCTACTTGAACAGCCATCATCTGGTCTTGAAAAAGCATGAGTAATTTTGAAGAGGCAGTCTGGTAAAAAAGCATCCTTCATCATTCCTGTGGTTTTAATTAACAGGCAGAGCTAATATACCCTGAGATCATTTATGCCTGTTCTTCAGCTGAACAAAAACATTGACTAACATAACAATATTTGTCTTCTTTTGGATCCCTGGTTCAAAATGATAGGAAAAATACATCAAAACACAATGTGAGGGTACAAGATATCTGTTACTGCAATTACACGTGGCAGCCACATTAATTAGTCATCTCAGCATAGGCGGTGGAGAGGTGAGATTATAAATTTAAACTGCCTGTGTCACAAGTGTAAAAAGCTGGAATAAAAGCCAAAAAGACTTGTGGGAAAGAGATAATATTTTACCTATCGCTATTTTGGAAACGTTCATCAACTGTGAAATGCCATAGGAGTTAAGAAAACATTATATCTACTAAAACTGATTGAGTGTTTTTCATCTGTGGAGAGGAAATTCTTGCCTGTTGCTATTTTTTGTTTCTTCAGAAAAATTTTGTCTCCAGAGACCATACCAGGATTCAAGCCCTCTTGAACCATTGCTACTAGCTGTAAGGTTGAATATTTTGTTTTGTTTGTTAAGGAATAAACTTGTTATTTTGTCCCAGCTAGTTAAATTAGCTCTGCTTTCTGCGCTGATCCCCCAAGCCCAGCAGAAAACAGAATATCAGCACTCATTTATTAGAGAAAAAACGTCAGAACTGGAAGATGGATTTTGCTGGTTTTCAGCAAGAGATTTTCTTGGTCTTGCAAATATAAAAAGTCTGTAGGTCTGACTTACCTACACCCTGCCTTTTTGTTACTTTGCAGAAACATCACTTTATGAATGGTTGAAGAACAATTGCCTTCATCATGGCTCCAGAATGAACAACATAACCTGCCATAGTTTCATTCCATTTTCCTCTAAGCATCCATCACCCCTTGACAGCTCAAAACTTCTAAATTTTTTAAACTATGCCTTTGAAACATGTAAACAATCTGGTTTCATTTTCTGGGTACACATAAAGACATAGCTTTTGAGAGCTTATCAAAGGAAAGATGAGGAACAGAGGTAGTGTCAACTTTGTCCTCCTTTGCCTTCCAAGGCCTTGCTTTTCTTCTCCACCGTCTCTCCTTCACCACAGCCAAACAAGGGTGCATGTCCCCACACGTCACCTGTGACACTGTCACTGCTCTCATGCCCCTTTTGCTGTGGAGAACAGGTTGTCTGCTACCACTGAGAGAGGGCTCAGAGTTGTGGCAATTCCCCAGAGTAGATCCCAATTTCTCACTGCTGTGGTGGGGCAGCAGGTCCAGATTTCTTGAGCTTTCAACCAAAAATAGAGCACCTCTCCTATGAAGATAGGCTGAGAGTTGGGGTTATTCAGCCTGGAGAAGGCTCCAGGAAGACCTTATAGTCCCTTCCAATACCTAAAGGGGCTACAGGAAAGATGGGGAGGGACTCTTTATCAGGCAGTGGAGCAATATGACAAGGGGTAACAGTTTTAAACTGAAAGAGGGGGGATTTAGATTAGAAATTAGGAAGAAATTAATTACTTGTGATGATGATGAGACACTGAAACAGGTTGCCCAGAGAAGTTGTGGCTGCCCCATCTCTGGAGGTGTTGAAGGCCAGGCCGGATGCTGGATGGGGCTTTTAACATGTTGGTCTAGTGGGAGGTGCCCCTGCCCATGGGAGCTGGAACTCAACGAACTTTAATGTCCTTTCCAACCCAAACCAGTCTATGATTCTATGAATCTTAATCTCCATCCTGCTGTACAATGTACTTTTTGCTCCTGTTCTCCCTCAGCAGGAGTAGCTCAGCTCCAAGCCCTGATCAGTTCTACCTCTTGCTAAGAGCACTTGAACCATCTTTGATGCCAAAAATGGCAGAGAAAGTAAGATACTTCAAAACTGATAAACAATTCCCCACAGCCACCCCTTATGGAAGACCACAGAGGGGATGTCATTACTGGCTCTGCCACATTTGCAACTACTGGAAACGAAGGGGTCTGGCTATCAAGGCCCCAGTAGGGCTAAATAAGTCAAATAAGTGCAGCTA
The DNA here is from genome assembly GCA_013400555.1 of Jacana jacana. Taxonomy (NCBI): domain Eukaryota; kingdom Metazoa; phylum Chordata; class Aves; order Charadriiformes; family Jacanidae; genus Jacana; species Jacana jacana. Next base: position 429,349 of record VZTM01011734.1, on the reverse strand, counting down.
GAGGGTCTTCTTTGAGCTGGGGGTGGGTCTGCAGCCTTCAATAGCAGAAGGGAGTCAGCCAAAGGGAGGGTTGGGTGCATGCCATGCTGGGTGGACATGTTCAAACCCCATTTCCAGCAGGCAGTCTCTGAACACTCACCTTCCTCTCTCTCCTGCCCATACCAGGGCTCTGCTTGCCTTGAGCTTTGAATCTGAGATCTGTGCAAATCTTAACAGAGTGGTAAAATAGTTAAGAATTAGCCATTTCAGTTTGATCTTTTTGTTGTTGGGGGAGCAGAAGCTAGAGGAGAATTCGATGGTGAGGGTGTGGTTATTTTGGTCAAGATAAAACATATTCTAAATATAAATGTGGGAAAGAATTATAAAGTAACTGTTGCCTCCCTCTTCCTCTTTGCAGAGATGCTGAGACACTATTTCTCCCTAAGTGGAGGGAAAGCTCCAAAGAAATAAAAATTTGCAGGAAACAGCTCCAATGAATGACACTAAAGACAGTCACTGATTCTCTCCTGCTCTCCATCCCTAAACATTTCACCTGTTCACCTAATGGCTTTTTGGAGGAACAGGCTTGATTTATCCTTGTCACAGACCAAAGTGGCCTATTACAAAGATTTATCCTACCATCACTTTTCAGGAGGTCCATTTCTTCTTTCCAGATAGAGTGCTCACGTCACATAAAAACCAGACTTGCTGGGACACAAAGAGCAGAAGGCCATCGGGGAAAATGAAGGGCAACGAAGATGGTGAGGGGCCTGGAGAACAAGTCTTATGAGGAGCGGCTGAGGGAGCTGGGGATGTTCAGCCTGGAGAAAAGAGGGATGAGGGGAGACTTTATCACTGTCTACAACCTTATCACTTTCTACAACCACATGAAAGGAACGTGCAGAGAGGCGGGTGTTGTTCGTCTCTTCTCCTAACTCACAGGTAACAGGGCAAGAAGAAATGGTCTCAAGTTGCACCAGGAGGGGATTCAGATTAGATATTAGCAAAAATTATTACACTGAAAGGGTTATTAAACATTGGAATGGGCTGCCCAGGGAAGTGGTTGAGGCACCATCCCTGGAGGTATTTAAAAGATGGGTTGACATAGTGTTTAGTGATGTGGTTTAGTAACGGTTTAGAGGTTTTTGTTTGATTGGTTGTTTTGTATGAGTTAGGTTGATGGTTGGACGAGATGATTTTAAAGGTCCCTTTGAACCTAGATAATTCTATGATTCTATGAAAACTAGCAATGTCCTCTGAGACCACAACATCTTGTGCTTAGCTGATTTTTCTAGGAAAAACAACAAATAACTCACATTTCTAGAGCAAAGGAACCAAAATAGTACAACTACCAAGAAGATGCATGATAAGAAGACATGCCGGTATGTGAAATCCCTGTGCCCCCAAAGAGCTTTATTTTGTAGCATCAAGTACCATGTGCAAAGACAGTCAGGGGTAAGAGACTGGAATGCACTAAGGGATTTGACACAGAAGTTCCCAGGCACCCATAGACACAAATCTTGCTCCTGAAAGTCAATGTGTAAATTGAACCTCTCAGCGCAAGCAGGATCACAGCATGAGTGGAACAAGTGGGAATGTGAGGGTGAATTTGGTTTGTTTTCGTGATGTTTTTTTGCAGTATTTTGTGCTGCACACAGAACGCATACAGAGACTCTGACTATGCCACAGGCTGGACTTGCAAGAATTGAACTAATCCTCACAGAAATTTCAGGTGGTTTGGACTCATATTGCTTATCACTGGAGGAGGACACACACAAGTTATTCTGGATCATTTTGTGCTAGGGTTTAGACAAAAAAAAATATGCTGAACACTGATCCTTCTTTGTTTGCTATATTAATTTTTCTTTTGCTATTCCATGTAAGTAAGCAGACTTCTGTGATTCTAACTTAGGGAAATCCAGATACAATGGCATCCCAGTTGTCTCCTGAGACAACATCTAATCATTAGGATAGGAAGTTTATGTGAATAACACATCTCAATGAATAGCAGGTTTTATAGAATCAATAGAATCATAGAATAGTCCAGGATGAAAGGGACCTCTAGGGTCCTCTAGTCTGACCCCCCCCGCAGTCACCAGGGACACTCCCAATTAGACCAGGTTGCCCAGGGCCTCATCAAGCCTCACCTTGAATATCTCCAGGGAAGGGGCCTCCACCACCTCCCTGGGTTGAGGTTTTTTTATTTCTTTCAGTGCTAAGGTTGGGAGGGTCAACATTATCTTAAGGTGATATTCTTGAAACCCTCTCCAAAATACCAAACTGTCACACAACAGTCTATCACCTTGGTCTGAAACTTAGTTGTCTCTTTTGGCCAGTTTTATTCATAATCATACCCAAGCTAAATATTTCTCCTTCTACAAATTCAAAGTCATAAAAATTCTTCTCTCTCCCTTTTTTTTTCTTGTTGGTCTTGATGAGGGCTACTTTACAAAATGCCCTGTGCCCCTGGTTTTAGATATAGCTTAACATAATGAGCCACTGATCTTATTTGAGGCCTCCAACCATATTGAAAAGTAGATTGTTATTAATAATGATAGCACTTGCATATTACAGTTGCTGAAATGGCAGTCCTTCCCTCCCTGCTTGCAAGTGCTGTTTGTTAGTTGAATTTCAAATGAGTATGTCAGGAAAACAATATCGACCACAGCAGAAACTCACCACTTTGCTAAGCATGGTCCTTCTTTGAATGAATTCTGGTGGTGCAGATTCCTAAATCAAAACAGAAATGAAAGAAAGAAAAAAAACCCCAAAGGAACATTAGATGTTGGAAACTTCAGACAGGGGCTGCAGCTGAAATGAGGTGAAGATGAAAGTCAGGCAAGGCAAGACTCCACCAAACCTGATAAATCAGGGAATACCTTTGCTGCCTTTTCATCTTTACTGCTTTCATGACAGAAAGGCTGTTCACGAAGGTCCTTGATCCCAAGAGGCAGGATACACAGCACAAGCAGCTGAACTGAGAAAGCTGCTGTGACTCCCTTCCCAAAGCTGTCCTACTCTGTTTGCCACAAAGATGCCACTTGCCACTCTTCAGGTGTGCCATCTTTACAGTAAGCCAGGAACGTCTGCCACCAACAGTTTTCCACTTGTAAATGACATTACATGTAAATGGAGGCATTGTGCTGAAACATGTTGATTTTGGTGAAATATCATATCTGACGGGAAAATTGGAGAAACAGGAATTGTTTTGACTTTCTCATTTCAATCTGACATTGAAATGTTTTGTTTCAGTAAATCAGAGACGTTTAGTTTTGACTTTCTTACTCTGCTTTATTTCACTCTTATTTTATGGAATCATAGAATCATTTAGGCTGGAAAAGACCTTTAAGACCATCAACTCCAACCATTAACCCAACACTGCCATGTCCACCACTAAACCATGTCCCTAAGCCCAACATCTACACAATCTACGATCCTTTCAATACTGTGTTTATATATTTGTCCATTAAAGTAACAGTTCCTTAGGCCATCTGAAAATATGTTGAGATGAAAGAAAATGAGTATTTCATATTTTCTTTGAATAGTATTGATTACTTCACAACATAATGTTTGCACAATCACTCATGGGTTTTTTGGCTTTTTGTCTTTCATTTCACTGAAGTTTCATTTTGCTGCAAAAGCAATTTTCAAAATGGCAGCTTTTCCCACAGAAGGGAACATTTATGTACTGTCAAAACTAATGTGCTACACTAACAGTGTCTAATCACAGTCAGCTGCCAGGATGATGAATGTGCCCACTGGCTGGCCATTGCTGCCCTTTTTCCTGCTGATCTACAGGGCCTCATTGTACAGCCTTCCCCTTGCACTGGAGTTAAGTCATCTGGCCTCTTCGCTGGAAAAATCAGGTACTATTTCTCTGCAGTGTCCACAGAAGGCACTTTGTGAGTCCTAGTTCAATGTGATGGAAAGCCATGGCAGCAATCAGGTTAATTTTCATGTTAACCCTTGCGAGGGCATTCAGGCAATCTAAGAGTATCTTCAGAGGGCTGAGCAGGCTGGTTCTGAACATCCTCCTCGTGGGGTTAGTGGATGGTGGCAGTGTATCTCCATGAGTCATACCCCTGAAGTGTTACCTTGTGTTAGCTTTTGGTCCGAACAAATCTCAGTAATTAGAGCTAGAGGAGATCTGCACAGTCATTGCCATGGGAATGGGATCTTTGCTGGTGGTTTGCCTTTGCTACCTGATTCCTCGTAGCCAGCAGAGGCAGCCTAAGTCTCCACCTGGAAGTCAGATCACTAAATATGAAGCTCAGTGCCAGGTCTGTGTATACACATGCCCTGAGAATCCCTTTGGTAATTCCTACCTCTGTCCCAGTGCAATAGAGCCCCCTCCTCTTCTGTGTATCCTAACTGGTGTTTTCCAAGGCTCTGGGCTGTGATTTCAGGATGCTGTGGTATCCATCTTGATCTTTACTGTTTTGTCAGATGTATAACCATTTCTCCCTAGTTAACTCTTAATATTCTTCATACACACCATGCATGAAATCTCTGCTTTTTTATTCAGTGGTGGCTGTCTCTGGCCATACTTCTGCCAAATAAAACAGCAGCAGCATAATATTGCTGTTGCATAGCTTCAGTTTTAATGCTCTGACAAGGTTTTTATTACTCCAGATTTTGACTAACATATTCATATTTCTAGATGCTTTCCTTGTTCTCACTTTTATTTCCACCTCTGTATCGCTGTTATCTATTATTACCAGGTTGCCACAGTAACTGCATTCCTCAACACTCCGTATTTGTTCCACACCGATTGTTATATGGACTGTGTTTGTTCCCACTGTTGCCAAGTTCTTGGTCTTTTTTGTTGTTGTTGTTGTTGAAACTTTCACTCTTATCTTCTCCCCTTTATCGGCAGTTTGGAAGCTTTTGGCTGCATGTCATGGGACGAGAAAGAAGAGAGGCACCTCCTTCTCTAAGACTCCATATTCCTATTTCTCATTGGAAATATTACTGCTTTCTGAGGCAGTTAACTTTTATACAACATTCCCTGCAGGTCATCAGGGTTGCCACATCTCTGACCATCCTCTAAGGACCAAGGAGGCTTCCTCTTCAGCCTAGTGCAGATCACCTCTCTCCCCAGGACTGCTCTGAGTGTGAGCTACAGCAAACTGCCCACCCCAGCAACTTTGCCCAGTCTGCGGTACCACCCTCACATGTAGCACTGGAGAACCCCAAATCCCACTCCACACCAGTGTACCCTTACTGAAACTGTTAAATATCTCCTGCAAGCTCTGCAAGGGGATCTCCTCTCTCTCAATCTCTATGTTTTGCTGCCCTCTCCTGCTCAGCTAGGAAACCTCTCAAATCAGGGACTGCAGAGCCCCCCTCAGAGATTAGAGGCTCCCTCATTGTATGACAGGTCTTTGCCAGAGCAGAGCCTCCCTGATGGGAGGAAAGCAGCAGAGGCAACAGGCAGGTACAAGGAATTAGTGGAGTCTGGCATTAACACCTCCCAGCTACTTGCTCTGGGAAAAAACCCAAACCTGTAGAGCGTGTTCTGCAGAAGAAGCAGTACTGAAGTGCTTCTTCAGCTTGACCATAGCTGAAGTATCAACGAGTGAATTTCCCAGTGCCCATGTTTGCCCTCATAGCCGTGAAGATGTTTCTCTTCCCTTTTCTTGCTCCTTCCTCTTCCTCTCTTCAGTGGCTGCAACCACCTGAAATGGCAAAGGACAGTACTGCCACCCCCTTCACACAGACCCTACGCCCGGGAAGCACCCACCTGCCAATGTACCTCTCTCACCAGTGGTGCCAAAGTGGGGTTTCATCTCCATGTCAGATGTGACTGGAGCGATTACATGGTGCTTTTACTGACTCGCTGATTAATGACCTTGCTGTGCTGCACAACAAAAACCTTCTCACGGTTGAAATAGAAACCCAGCACCAAGGGCATGAACCACTGCGCTGCTGCCAGAGCATCAGGAATGGAGCCATTTCCTCCCATTAAAAACTATCAATCAGCGGCAAGAGGAGATTGGGGCTGGGTTTGGTGGATTTGCTCACTTTGTCCCTGAAGGGAAGGCAAATGGTTTCCTCTAACTCACTCCTCACAATCAGGTGTTACAACATCACCGTAACAATTGAGTTATCTTCTCCCCTTCCTTTCCTTTAATGCTCTTGATTGACACTGCTGTTGTACACATTATTGAACCCGTGGCTTCTTTTAGACACCAAACTGTTTTCCCTACCTTCCTGAAAATAGATTGGCAAAAATTTATACATCGTAACTTGTGATTCACAGTCACAATTACCTTGTATAACTCATAACTCTGTGGAGCCATGGTAAAAATGCCAATCAAGATAACACTGACAGGAAAAGATGGAATTAAGTTATTTTATTGAATAGCATTCTCCTTCAGTAGTATTAGTTTAAAGTTTCGGAAAGACTAACTTGACTAAACAGTCAGTAAATATATCTACATCTTGCTCTAAAAAAGGACCAACTAAACTCATAACTGGTAACACTGAAGATGTATATCCAACACCCGTTAAGAAGATCAAACAAGGAAAAGTTGCTGTCCTACTTGGAATATAATTCTGAGTGATAATCTAACAGAGCCATCGGATAATCTTTGTTCCACACAAGCAGAGAGGAGAGACTACGGCTAGGATGGTACTCTGGATACTGCACAAACAAGGAGATGGGCATTAATGTGAAGATAAAAAAAGCCACAGAGAAAAAAGCTGAAAGAAGACAACCTTGATGAGTCACCTAATGCAATACTTATTGGCTTTTGATAGAAGGGCTGATGGAGCAAGAAAGAATGATAACAACCAAGACAGGATGAAAATAAAAAAAAGGTAGGAGTTGGCTGGAAGCGCTGTTCAAAACATAAGTGGAAGAATATAGAGCAGGAGGAGGGATATATCCAAGACGGAGATGGTGGACAAGTCACCCACAGGCTCAGTGCTCAAGGACATGCTGCAGGTGAACTGCAGCAGTCACTATCCTGGAGAGGACATTGTCAAGCCTGCCCCCAGGCTGCAACCAGGGAAAGACTGACCTCCCTGAACAACCAAATTACTCCAAATCTTTCCCAAGAATTCAATGCCTTATGATGACATTGATATCTGGAGTTTCTACTGCTAAGGAACTTGTTGGGGAAAAAAAACCAGACAAAAAAAACCCAAACAAACAAACAAAACAAACAAAACAAAACAAACAAAAAAAAAACCACACCATAAAAGGCATCAGGCAGAAAGTGCATAATGGGAGGGAGAAACTACTGACAGAAAACATTTTTGTTTTACATTCATGTACTAACATTTCCACTGAAATGTTGAGCCACAGGAGAATGGAAGCAACTAAGCCTGTAAAAGCAAAATAGGCCACATTTTTAAACAGCACTCTTAAAATAAGTTTTGATGTTCATTTAATTATATCCCCTTGGCTGAGTGAGGAAAACTGAACCTTGCCTTATTATTATCATATCACGTTGTTATGAAGGTCTTTGATTGGGTTGAGTAGACGGTCTTAATGGATCTGTCAAACAATAGGATAATCCTAATTTAAATGAAAAAGCTATCTCTTCCAAAGGCAGTTTTTTGATAAACAGCTCTTTCTTTTAGACACAAGCCTAGCAAGGCATTGAGTCATGCATTCAAAATATAATGTCTTACATGATTAACACAGAGTTAACATGGTATAATGTACTTAAGAACATTCTCTTTATTCCCAAGAAGGAAAAGAAGGCTGGGATAGCAGGACTAGTATTTGCTGCCAGCTCTACAGAAACTACATCCATACTCAGGATAAATTATTATTTAAATTCCACTGCCCTCCAGGAAGGTGGGGGTCAAGGGAACTTAGGACAATAGATCATTTAGAGTTGCCTAAAATGTAACTCTATTGGAAGAAAATTCCTTGATAAGCTTATCAAAATTATTACTAGAATGAGTAATTTCTTCCAACACAGTTATAACTTGAGTGTAAAATCAATCAAATCAGTGAGAGCAGAAAGGCACATTTGTCAAAGCAGTATTACCAGCAAGGAGGCATATTGCAGCAAAAGCGCCGAAAATGGCACTTTCTCTGCTCAGAAAAGCTATAATTTGGCAAAGAACTTCAGCATGTGCCTAAATTATAAAGTATATTACATACGATGGAAACCAAGCAGTGAGGTTATTATTCCCCAGAATGGTGTAACCTTATTTCCTCCATTTGGCAATTAACAGAACATGGTGGGAAAAAAACCCTTGGAAATTCAAGAAAAAAAATATATAGCAAGAGAAGTGGCAATATGAGTCTGATTGTTACAGGACATTTGACTGTGCTGTCCAAACATCACAAAGCTTGTACTACTATATCTGTTACTTATTCATCTACAATCAAACATGCTACAGATCTGCCAATATAGCAGAGCGCCTCAGGCCTTTTTGGAAACCCATATGAGAAACAAGCAAACCCAGGCTTCTGTTATTTACAGTTTAAAGCAGAGTCTCTAGAGCTTTGTCAAGGCTGAGAAATGTTTGTTGTTCAGGACACATGGCAACCTGCAACTAATAGAGGTCAGAGGAGGAGCACCTACTCGCTGGTGGATTGTCCCATGATGGCAGGACCACCTGTAGCATCTCAAGGCAAGTGCTATGGGCTATAGTCAAAGACAATTAGCTGACCTTGTCTGCTAATTCCTCTGTCCTTGATCACCAGAGGCCTCCACACAGGGACTTCAAAGCGTATTGGTGATGGAGCTCAGCTCATGGTAGAATCCTTGTGACGGTCCTTGTTTCTTCCCCAGCCAAATGTAACCCGTCCAGAGACGTAAGTGCCTGTGTGCAATGGATGTTGGCTTTCAGGTTAAGCCTGAAGGGGCAAGGTAGATGCACACTGGGAATTGCAACTAGAAATAGAAATGTGGGGAGGACACCATAACAGAGAGAGATACTCAGTGGAAGAAATGTGGTTTCAGCCAGAAGAGAAGTCAAGGAAGGAGATTTTGGTTGCATACAGTACCGTCAGGCCTGGACCAGCCTTAAGACTCTCAAGAGTGTTACTCAGAGACCTACAGACTCAGGTCTCACTGGATATGTCCCTACCATCATGTAACTTAGCTTCTCCATCACCTCCAGGGCCCTAGTCCCTGATCTTCCCCACATGCATAAACATCACTTCAATCCAAAGCTATTTTGCAATAAACCTCTCAAAAACAACCCTTAGTTATCCATGGGTAGTTTTTATTCCAAAACCCTTGACCTGTGAGCAACATAGATGAGATCTCACCAGGTTCACCTCTTTCTCCCTTAGAAGGTGTTCAAGCAGGGTCCCAGCTGGCTTTGCAGCCTCTGAAGTGCAAAGCCCAAAGCCGTGTGAAAGCACTTGGTTTGCTCTGGAGAAGACAAGTTTTGATCACCATAGAGGAGAGTAGTGGCTACAACCAACGCAGGGAACAGAGAAAAAGATGAAAGGGTGTCAGCAAATGGTTGAAAAAAACCACAGGTGTGATGAAATACCAAGACTTTGTAAGTCCTCTTCGTTGAGTGTATTATTCTCACTCAACAGAGTCCCACTCAAGACCACACAGTTCCCAGTTACAGCCCAGCACTGCAGCCCCCTTCCCCACAGTGGTTCCGTCCCATCTTACCTGCAGCAATGACAGACAAATACAGCAAAGCTGAACTCTGCCGGGCCAAAATTTCTCCTGGAATGGTTACAGTTATGCTATGCATTGGTCTGTCCCAGCAGAGCTGTGTGGAGCTTCGACAGAGGAAATCTGGGCCCAGTCCTTGAGGGTTCATGAACCTTTCAGTAAAACTGGCTCCTGTTCCAAAAACTCCTGGGCTGACATCCAAGAAAAACTCCAGCTCCAAGAACATCCTGCTTTGCCATAGCATTTCTGCATCCATCCACCCACCCAGCTCATGCCAAAAAATGCTAGATTCTCTTTTCATCTTTAACTGCACGCACAGAAAGTGGTAAGGGATCGTCAAATTAAATCAGAGAGGGTAGGTGTCTGCGAAGACCAGCTAGAAGGAGTCTTTCTCCCCTCTAGTAGCTGGGATAATAAGTGGGTATTAATTCACACATAATTACAGCTGCATTTGCCTGGAATTATACACTACATCCACATCTGTGCTCGCACTGAACATTGAGGAAGAGGGAAGAAGCTGTTAACACTTTTCCTCCTGCTCCACAAGCAAAAGGGTGTTTGGCTTTTCATATTTGTCAGCCTAATCTGGGAAAGTGACTTTCAAACACACGGCGTGAACCCAGAGGGCTGGAAAAAAGATAAAGGGATCCAGTGGTGTGTGCCCTTGCAGACAATAGAATCATAGACTTATAGACTAGTTTGAGTGGGAAGGGACCTTAAAGATCATCTTTAAGCACAATAGCTGTGCACAGGCATTGCCAGAATGGGCATAGCCATCCTGCAGCTGCCAGGATTCATGTACTGCCCACGCAGACCAAGGATGGCTCCTGTGTCACATCACTGGCTGAACTGCCAGGACCTCCTCAGGTATCTGACCCCTTGGTCACTCTAAGAGATGTGCAGAGAGGGTAAACAACCCCACCTGTGAAGTTCCAGCTATCCAGATATGTGTGAAATATCCACATTTCTCAACCCACAGCCATAGTGGTATGCTGCTGGTGGAAGCAGGAAGGTTCTACCCTTAAATGACAGTGTGCACCTAAAGTCTGGAGTCTGCTTCCAGCTGTGACTCTTTCAGGAAGAGGTAAGGGGTACTCAGGGGCTAAGACATCTACTAACAGTAAAGGGCAGAGCATGTCCTTTGTACTGCACCCAGTTCTGGAGTCCTCAGCACAGGAAGGACATGGACCTGTTGGAACCGGTCCAGAGGAGGCCACAAAGATGATCTGAGGGCTGGAGCACCTCTGCTGTAAGGAGAGGCTGAGAGAGTTGGGGTTGCTTAGCCTGGAAAAAAGAAGGCTTCAGGGAGACCTTAAAGCAGCCTTCCAGTCCCTAAAGGAGCTACATGAGAGATGGGGAAGGACCCTTGATCAGGGATTGGAGCAAGAGGACAAGGGGTAACAGTTTTAAACTGAAAGAGGGGAGAATTAGTTTAGAAACAAGGAAGAAATTTTTTACTATGAGGGTGGTAAACACTGGAACAGGTGCCCATTACTAGAGATGGGGATGCCCCATCCCTTGGAGGTGTTCAAGGCCTGGCTGGATGGGGCTTTGAACACCCTGGTTTATTGGGAGATGTCCGTGCCCCTGGCAGGGGGTTTGGAACTCAATGATCTTCAAGGTCCCTTCCAACCTAAGCCATTCTATGATTCTGCGATTCTGTGCCAGGGTTGGAGCTTCTTTCAGCCACAGAGCAGCTCAGGGGTTTACAGAGCACTGGTGGATCAAAGAAACAACTGTGGGGATTTTTTTCCACTTAGTCAGACAGGGTTAGACAGGGCTAGACAAGAACGCTGCTATTGTTTACACTGCAGTCCTGGCTATTGCATGCTCAATGAACAGCAAAACTCTGTCCCCGATGTATGCACTAAGTGGGTAGGACAGCATGGAACAGCTTAGCACAACATCATTGCATAGCCTTTACCACTGACATTGATTTTCCTTTCAATCAAGAAGAAACAGGGGAAATCTTTGTTGCTGCCACTGCCACCTCCAGGAATTTCCAATCATCCACGCTGAGAAGCTCGTTATCGTGGCTTTGCAAATTATAAAGGAAGCAAAAAATCCCCCTGCTGATTTGGCGTGCAATGCCAGCCCTCTGAGGAGCAGGTTCAGGTCTTCGTGCCACCTCCTATTCCCTCTACAGCTCTTAGAAAGTTGCTTGATCTCTCTGTGTCCTTCAGATCTGCCTCTGTAAAACAAGGTTAGTGCTGCTGCCCCAGAAGGCTGTTGTAAGAAGAAAGGTCTTCACTTATCTCTGTTACCACACAGAAAGAACCAGGAGAGAAATTAAGGAGAGGAGAAGGGGTTTATTTTCAGCACTGCTTCATAATTGAATAAGCTGCTATTTGCAAGTAATTGGGGGAAAACACTCAAGTGCCCTGAGTGGGGTGAAAGAGAATTCCTCTAATTTACATCTCATTGTCACTAACTAAGATTAAAGTGCTTTATCTTTCTTGTCAAATTACCGTGAATGGTGGCCACACTGTGCAACATCAGTCTGTCCTGGTATGGATAGATCACACATGTGCTTAGCACTGGCAGGACAAGTGGTTAATGAGACCTTGCTTAATGGCGATGCATTTTAGGTACAGTTATCACCCAATACTTAAACTAATGAATAGCTAAAGCCTGGAAGTTTCACCTGTTAGTTTCATGAAAAAAAACTTTATCACTCCAGCCTCCCATCCAGTCCCACCTTCAAACTCCAGTTCTTCTGCAGATTTACCCAATAAGAGAACTGGGACAGATTTAAGCTTGTTTACAGCCATGATACCAGGGTCCAGAGGAGTCTATATAAACTGCAAGATGAAGAGTAGGTCTGACCATGAACATGATTTGGCCAAGTCTACATTGGAGGTGGCTAGATTACATGTAGCCCAGACTCAAAGAAGACCTAGAGAAAAGGGAAACCTAGACCCAAAGAAAACCTAGAGCCTTCCCAATCTCCTGACATCACAAGTAGTGCTCATTTTTAGCATATCCACGTGTAAGTGTTGGCATGTATCTATGGGTTGGTGTCTGAGCTCCCATGAAAATCAATGGAGACTCTGGGCAGCACTCAGGTGCTTAAACAAAGGTTTCTAGTGCTGTTTTAGACACCTTAAGCAATCCTATCTGGTTCCAACTACAGCTTCAGCCAGGCACAGCTCTCCTGTGTGGCCTCTGTTCTCTCTACCAACCCAGTTTGAGTACCATGGGCTATATCAAATGGCACCAGAAGCCCATAAAAACCAAGTTCTTTCACTGGGGAATGATTCACTCCAATGCAGGTGCCTTTGAGCTATCGATCTAGAAAGACATCAGTCACTCATAACTTCTGTGTCATTTCTACCTGGCCCATAATGTTTTTTGGATGCCATTGAGCATCTCAGACAGCACTGGGCATCCGTGTTTGGCAAATGAATCCTACCTTTGTGCTGTCATTTGCACTAGTGAAAAAATAACTTAACATCCTTCCAAAAAGGATTCATACTCAGTGTCAATGTAAATGATCTCATGAGGTATAACGCAGTCGGTAAACAAATCCATCCTTTTGGGTCAGTTATTGTTCTTTCCTCTGAGCAAAATTCCTTCCTGACATTTTAAGCTTGCAAGCCTGCATTAAATAATAGCATCTCACTTAACTCATTTTACATTTATATAGCCTCTCATGTGTGTTTGCTGCATAGGGTGCTAACTGCACTCCTTGCCAATAAGCCGTCCAGAGAAGCAGAACAACATTAATGATCAGGAAAAACAAAAGCTAGTCAATAATAACCTCAGTGGTAATTTCATGATGAGAAATTCACTCGTGCCCTTATTTGTGCCTGGGAACTCTTGTTGTTCTTATTATGAATCCTCAGGCATGAAAAGTAGATGCACGTTCTAATTTAAACAGAGTTTGTGTCACCCTCCAAAAATGAATCTTGCTGAAATGATTAAGCAGGGCTCTAACGTTGCATTTTGAAGAGTGCTGCATGTTCTGAATAATGTTGTAGGTGCATAATTGAATGACGGAGACAAGAGCCACTGCCCTTCACAGGACAGAAATGGGACCCTGTAACCGTACCTCATAGATTCCGCACAGCCACGTGCTAGCACAGAGTGGATCGAGGATCTGTGCTTCTGGGAAACAAGCATGGGGAGTTCTCCCTGAAGTATCCCAAGAGGTCATTCTGGCAGTGGGCTGCTGGACTACAAAAGATTGAAAGGATGCCAATGACACTGACGTTCAGTGGGGCTGTAGTGTAGATGATGCCTCATCCTGAATGTCTGGAAATCTGGAAAAGAGAGTGACACCCATGAACCTAGCAACTCTTAACAAATGGGGAGAATTAACAGTTAGACATGAGCCTCACTACTTCAAGGTATAAATGGAGTTTGCTTTACTGTTGCAAGTTTTCAGAAGGCATTTCTTTCCCTGACAGTATATATCAAACCCTGCTGCAAAGCTCATGTGGTCACACATCTTGGTACCCTTTAAACACCACAAAGCAATAATAGAATCATAGAATCATTTGGTTGGAAGAGACCATTGGTATCATCGAGTCCAACCATCAGCCCTACTCTACAAAGTTCTCCCCCACACTATATCCCTCAACCCCACATCTAACCAATTCTTAAACACATTCAGGGATTGCGACTCCAGCACCTCCTTGGTATGATGCCTTCCCATGCTGCTAACACGGCTGCAGCCACATCTGGGTCACACACACTATGGTGCCGTCACACCTCCCTCCTCTTGCTTGACCATCAGTGGCTCCTCAGGCTTACCTACACTCAGGAGTCACAAACTGGGGACATGCCAGTAGTAGTGGTCAGTAGAGTGGTGGGTGGTCCTCTCCCTTACTGCCTCCCTCTCAGTCAATTCATCTATTTACTTTCAGGAAGTACATCTTTTTGGTATATTGGTTGTTTTTTTTTTTTCCAAAAATAAGTCTGCTTACTCCTACAGAGAAGAAAAAAACACAGGGATTTGGACCATTCCTATAGCAGGACCTGCTATACTCTGCTTTGGTGAGACATCACCTGGAGTACTGTGTGCAGGTCTAGAGCCCTCAAGAGAGGAAGGACATGGATCTGATGGAGCAGGTCCAGAGGAGGGCCACCAAAATGATGAGGGAGTTGGAGCACCTTTGCTACAAGGACAGGCTGAGGGAGGTGGGGTTGTTTGGCCTGGAGAAGAGGAGGCTCCGGGGAGACCTGAGCAGCCTTCCAGTACCTGAAGGGGTCTACAGGAAGGCTTCCAGTACCTGAAGAGGGCCTACAGGAAGGCTGGGGAGGGTCTTTTGACAAAGGCCTGCAGTCACAGGACAAGGGGAAATGGCTTCAAACTGGAAAAGCACAGATTTATATTGGGTATTAGGAATAGGTTCCTTACTCTGAGGGTGGTGAGCACTGGGACAGGTTGCCCAGGGAGGTGCTCGAGGTCCCTTCCCTGAAAATATTCCAGGTGAGGCTCAAGGAGGCCCTGGGCAACCTGGTATAGTTGGGGGTGTCCCTGCTGACTGCAGGGAGCTCAGACTAGAGGACCCTAGAGGTCCCTTCTGGCCTGGAACATTTTATGATTCTATGATCTGTGTTTAGGAAAGGAAAGTCCCTGCAAAGGTTTTTGAGCTCAGAGCAATCTTCCACAGCAAAATAAATCCTTAGGTACATGAAGAAATAAGCAGGACTAAAGCAGGGTTTTAACCTCTATACTGCAATCCCATGGGTTTTGGGTCAAGTAGGCCGAAAAATATTTTAAATCCTGCATTAAACACTGCTCACTCTGTTCAAGAACTACGGAAAGGGACTTTTGTGAAGGTTTTGAGGAAGTGATCACACAGAAGATGAGGCTGATCTGATTCTTGCAGAGAAAAACATAGATATTAATGAGCAATTTCACAAAGCAGAATGAGAAATGGCAATAAACTGGGTTGTCAGTTGATATACCATTTCTTCTTTCAATCAGGCCTCTGGAATTTAAGCAAAATAATTACCAAAAGAATCAGTGTACCGTCATTTAAAAATTAAAACAAATCCTGTACTGCATTTTCACCAGCAAAAAATATACTTAAAACACTACCCTTCGGATCCCATGGCAGCATGCAGAGCTCTGCCATGGCAGGGATAACTGCACAGCAAGAGAGTGATAGAGAGCCAGGACCCTCGTGGTGAAGGGTTTGCAAACTACCTCTGGGATTCAGAAGGATGATCAGGTCTCCAGCACAGGGCTGAAGTAATTGCTCTCACTTCCTTGCTTCACAGAGCAGCACAGGACACCGAGCACAGCCTCATAACACAGCAGGAGGGAGAAGTCAGAGCATAAAAACTGCGTTCCTCTATTATCTCAGAAAGTATGAGCATGTGGTTTGCGGAGTCAGCATCAAACGGCCACCAGCAACCTAAAAAATAGCTCATATCCAGACCTGCCTGTGTGTTCTGCTGGAGGTTAAGGTGAACTTGAGGGAGTGCTGGCTGACGGGCACTAAAAAGCACAGCTTGAAATCAAAGGCCCAGGATTTTTGAATATCACATTCCCAGGACAAGATATTTACTGGTGGCAAGAAATCTTTCTATCATGCCAGCACACAAATTAACCCTTTCCCCTGGAAATCATTTTGTCCTATAGCATAGGTGAAAACCAACAAGTTCCATGGCTGGAGTCATGCCAAAATCCCCTTTAATAATAACTTTAAAAAAAAAAATCAAAAAAGAATCATTATCTCCGTTATATACAGAGGGAAAAAGAGGCAAAGAAAGGAACTGCTGGGAGCTGCTGGGAGCTCAGAAGAGCAGAAGCTGGAGCTCTAGGGCTTCATACCTGGCAGTTTCTCTGAGTGTTTGTCCACCCTTTGTGCCCCTGAAGCTCACTGTATATGCTAAATTTCCAAGCAAAAATATAAAACCAATTAAGACTCTTTCATCAAAATGGCTCAAAGACAGCAAAGAACCCAGAGATCTGAGCTTTCAAATTTGCCAAAAAAAAAAGCATCTCTTCAGCAAATCTAAATCCCCCTTTCTTCTCTCTCCTGTCTCTGGTCTCCACCTCCTCCAGAGAACAATTTACCGGGACCCCATAAAGCCAAGTGAAAAAGCTGCATTTAAGCAGATTAACATGGGCCAGTGCCAAGGGTGTGGAGGTCACTTCTGAAGATTGCGCTTTTATAAATGGCAATTCATTGCTTCAACACTGGAGAACTTTTGCCAGCAGGCAAGGGCCTGCAAGCAAAGTCTGCTATTTAAATCTCACCTACCACAAAGCATGCAACAGGACTCCTTCTATAGAATCATAGAATGGTTCAACTTGGAAGAGACTAAAGACTATCTAGTTCCAACCTCCCTGCCATGGGCAGGGACACCTCCCACTAGAGCAAGTTGCTCAAAGGCTCATCCAACCTGGCCCATTTACAAGTTCAGACCAAGGAAAGATCTGGGAAGCTAAAGGAGGCTCAATAGTCCTCACCCACTCAAACCTCCTGCTTCAAGAAGAGCAATCTGTAGCCTGCAGTTTCTGCGGCTGTGGCTCAGTGGGGTGGGTGTCTCCCATCAGTCCCCTGGAGCTGACTTCCCACTGCTTCACACAGGGAGGACAGCCTGTATCTCCAGGGTCTAAGCCAGATCCCACAGCTGGGTACTTCCATCCTTCCAGCTCAACACTGAGTCTTTTGCCAAAGCTCCATTGACTGCAATGGCAAGCAAAGCAGCTCATGGAGAGGTGGAGATGCCTGCACTGTAGAGTCAGATCAACCCCATACTTTCTGGGGTTAACCTGGATGTCTCCTCCTCTTCATCTCCAAAACAACGTGCTGAACTGCTCCCTTTACACAGCAAAAAATCACAATACCCTCTTTGTTATACATTGCCTGAGCAGACACAACTAGTACATTAGGCAGATACATAGGGTAAAAATTCCCCCATGAGTTATTCAAAGAAAAATCACATGTCTTTCCCTTTGATGTTGATTAAAGGTTTGTACATTTTTTATTGGATCATAGATCAACTACCGGGGGTGGAAATCTATATCAAAGACAGCTTATGTTTTCATAGCAAAGGTTTATTTGGCAAATAAAGCAATTTTGGCTAATTAAAGGAGGAAAAGGAGAGCAAGCTCCCTTTTACTGAGCAATAAACTGGATGTAGTGAGCTAATAAAACAGAAAAATAGTCATCATGGTGGAAAGAGATACTTCTTTTCACCTTCCCACCTTCGTCTCAGAGAAAGTCATGACTGCATTTCTGGGCATGCAGAACTCACCCAAGGATGGTGGATATCTCTTCTCCCAAGTAACAAGGCGAAATGGCCAGGAAAGGGGTTAGGATGGACATTAGGAAAAATTTCTTCACTGAAAGGTTATTAACACTAGAACAGGCTGCCCATGGAAGTGATGGAATCGTCATCCCTGGAGGTGTTTAAAAGCTGGGTAGATATGGTGCTGAGAGACATAGTTTATGGTGGGTTTTGTCAGTGCTAGGTTGATGGTTGGACTCAATGATCTTAAAGATCCCTTCCAACATAGACAATTCTACGACTCTGTGTCTGCACACTTCCCATGTCCTCTTGAACACGTCCATCAAGACTTGCAGCCACAGAGCACACCCAGCAAGCATCTCCTGTTTGCTACTCATTGAACCCACGTCACAGCTGCTGTGCCTTTCTCCATCCCTTAAGCATTCTGACCCATAACCAGAAAAACCCAGTAAAGGAGCAAAAGTAGCCTGTGGCTGCTGGGCTAGCAGTGAAACCTACTGGTTAAGAAAACAGGCTCCGAGAAACAGGTGAAAACAGGAATCTACCCAGCAGGCTCTCGTGTTTTGAAACTGGGGGGGCAGAAATCTTCCTGGGGAAGCAGAGAGCTGTGCAGGACCAGCCCAAGGACCCCTACGCACCAGAGAGGTACACATCAAAGGGTATCCCCTGAAGACATGTCCACCTGTACTTCATGGAGGTAAGTGATTGTACACCCTATACATCAATCAGTAGGTCTTCCTGCAGGAGCTGGCTCCCAACAGAGGATGTAAATCCTGGGCACCATGCAGGCAAAACTCTGCCCTTCACTCCAGGTCTTTGGGTTCAGCCACAAATGACAGCGAGCACAAGGGTGGGCAGATCCGAGAGGCAGTTTCACACGACCTTCTTCCCTGAACCAAAACTGCTGACGTCCACCCTGCCCTGTTTCTGGGCACAGATCCAGGACCTGCCTGTGAAAATTTGTTCCCCTTCCAAAACACGTCAGCTGGAACTGCTGAATCCCTGAACCTGCTCTGAGAATAACCCTGGAACACAGTTCACCTACATGCAAACACAGCCTTGGACTGCCTGCTGCAGGACTCCAACAACAACCTGACAACACCTACCATTACACCTCCAAAATAGGGACAGGGAGACAGAAAGTAGCTTGCAGACTCACTGGGGCAATCCAGAAATGAGCCTGCAAATTAAGCACTGGCATCCTCGATTTGTAGCCAAATCCTTGTCTGTCCTACACACACTACCTCTGTGTGTGTAGGACACCTGCGTGCCTACCACCACTATGGTACTTACATCCTTCCACCTTCTCCTTTGCAAGCACAGAAAAGGTCAGACCTTAGCTGTGCAGGTTACAATAGAAAGACTGGAGAAAGGACTTGTTGGTTTTATTTTTTTTTTTTCTTCTTACTTTAGTCTCATTTTTCACCTAAAATAAATCAGGAAATTATTCCTTTGAGAGGTGTCCTTATCTTTAACAAGGTAGCTGGATTTCCATATCAAGGGGTAGGCTTTTATTTCTGGAGATAACAAAAAATTGCCCCAGGGAATTCTGATTTGCCTTCAGTGGCAGCTGAGAAACCTATTGATAAAAATTAGGAAGAATGGGACAGATTGTGTCTAAGGATTATCTCTACACCCAAACAGGTGTGCAAAAATAAATAAAAGCAATCAAGACCATTCCATTTAAATAGAGATATAGACAGGCTCCTTTTGAAATAAGAAAATTGGTTACTGTGGTTCTTATTCTTCAAAAAGATGAGCAAAGAAGAGCTCAAACCCATAAACCAGCAAGTCAACATGATTAAAATAATCTATAAACATGAAGTAGTTGAAATAGGAATGTAATTGGGACAGCAAAGGAGAAAAAAATACAAATACAAATACTGAATTGCAGGATAACATTGCAAAATAACATTTCAAATAGCAATTTAGACTCTCTCTACTCTAAGTAGAAAGGCTGGAAAGAAATGAGCTTGAAGAAACCTGATAAGCAAAAATACTGCACTATACTGATTCCTTCTGCCCTCCAATACAGCACCTTTAATGGGATCTTTGCACATTGGAAAGGGGTGGAGAACCAGCTGCCACCCCCTGGAATATAGTTCAAATCCTTTTCTCAATGAGAAGTTTAATTCCAGATCTGTTAAAAGGACCACAGGCCGAGAAACAGACCGGAATATATTCTGAGCCATGTTGTATCCCATCTCCACCAATCCTGGTGGCCACCAGCTGGCACGTGGTTGAACACTTCTGTGAGAAACAATGACCCTTTCCATCCCTAACATGGGTAGATTCACATGCTCTAGGTCATCACCTGCTCCAAGCAAGAGACAACAATAGAAGGGTTCCTGCCAACATCTACCAGCACCTCTTGCCCAGGTCTTGCTTCAAATCTGGAAAGCAGAGGTCTGCTCAGAGCTACTGTCCCACCTCAACAGCTCCTCTTTCAAACCCTACTTCTTCGCCTTCTCAGCTGCCCCTGAGGAATTGCTTGGGCTCTGAGGAAAAGTCTAAGAGGGTTTATAATGTAAAGGGAGGCACAGTCAGGGTGTGAGGGATGCTCCTTGTGAAACCATTTCCATGGCTTTAGACAAGCACCAGCCTTCTTTGGTTTGCTTTCCTCTTAAAGTTGTTTGCAAAGGTTCAGGGGTGCAGGGGCTCGGGTTTAGCATTTTCTGATCACGTATGCCTGAACAAGTGACGTTGGTGGTGGGAACCTTTGCAATGCGGTGAGGCAATGCGGTGGTGTTGACTGAAGGAGGTGTTGAGGAAGGAGGCAGCAGGAAGGTCTCACGTCACAGTCACATCACCTCTTCCAAGGCAAGGTCTGGATGGGCAGACACCAATGGACCAGGAAAATAACCCAAACTCCAGCTGGAAGCATCAACGGGGAGGGAGGGGAAAGGAGCAGACAAAGGATGTTTTCAAGGCAGGCAAAGCAGGCATGTGTCTCCTCTCCAGCAGGAGGGCTTAGCAACTTCCTTGTCTTCCCCAAAGCCTTATCAGTGCTAACAGAACCTTCACAAACTCCCATGAGGCCAAAGCAGAGGATTCCAGACTAAGGTCACAATTTGGTGACATACTGTGAAGATATTCACATCTGAAGAATTTTTGCCACTATGTCATGGGTTTGGCCAATTAGAACAGCAAACAACCCCCCTCCTTTCCCCTCTAAGAAAAAGAGAGGAGAGGAAGAGAATAAAGAGATTTATGAGTTTAGAAAAAAAAACTAAACTAATAAAATGATAAATAAATAATAAATACTAAAAAAAAAAAGTATGCAGTATATACAAAACCATATCAAACTCCCAGGATGATGATCCCATCACCAGCAGACATCAGGAAAAGTCCCAGACTGGACTCAGCGGCCAACAGGAGTCAGATTCCAGAACTAGAGTCGTAAATGCTCGGATTGGGATCAAAGGCAGACAGACAGACAGACAGGGTCCTCTTCAGACATCAGCCATCGAAGAAAGAGACTTGACCTTTTGATCCCCTAGCACACCATTCCTTGGTGTGATCAGGTCCTACCACTGTGAGAGTGAACAGTTTTCTGAACAATATGCTGTTAATTGCAGAGTTTAGTTAGTTAGAGGAGGCCCAGCTAAAAATAGTAAAATTACTGAACAGAAAATTGGTTCTGTTTTACCTCAAACCAGGACAAGCATCTTGAAAAGAGACGGGTCATTTGCAAAGAAATTAATACTACTGGCTCCCTGCGTGGCCTTGCTTTTTCTAGAGGAAGTGGCTGTTTGATTCAAGGACTTTGCCAGACACTCACGCACCTGAGATATGAAAACCACAGAAAGGAGAGGGCAGAGAGAGAGAGATGTACACTGAATCCTAAGTATGTTTGTCTGAGGGGGGTGTTGCATGTATTATCATTTCGGCAAAATGCCACAGCCTGTTAATTAACAGAAAACCTAATTTTGTAGAAAATCTGTTACACTTTTGGAAATAAGTAGCAGCCCTACTTAAGGCTGCTTGTTTGGTAAACAAGCCCAGGTCAGTGAAAACTTTGCAGCTGAGTTATATGAACTCTTGGATTTATGTGTTTTATTAGTGATCAGCAGTGTCCTATTTATTAGCCTATGGGCCAAGGAAGGAAAGAGCTGATGGAGATTGTAACCTGTGCTAGGCTGTGCTGGTGGGGACTGGTACTCAGACACTGAAAAATCAGCTCCAGATACTGAAAACTCCTGAGTCAGGCTTTAAAACCCTCATGCCCAGCTTGAAAACCCACAAGAGAATTTGAAATTTATGAATAATCATAATAACAGCAGTAGCAACGACAATCTTGGTGTCTTACCCTTGGCTTTCTGCTGTATTTCTAGCTTGCAGTTCTCGGAGAGGATTTCTTTTCGATCATGAAAACTGAGAATATCATGTGTTAGAGGGTCCCAGGAGCTGGAAGTATCAGAAAAACCTCATATATTGCAAAACTAACAGTAAAATTACACAACTGTGTTGTGTCTGGCATCTTTGCAAAGCAGGCATATATGTGTATTTCTTTCACTTACCTTCACAAATTTAGCAAACATCTGCCCTCTCTGGCAATGAAGGGTCTTTATGGGAAAGTGAAACCCCAGTGAATAAAGCCAGATAAGGAGCAATAAATGATCGGCTTTAAAAAAGGAACTTGCCATGCAAAATATTGGAGCTGCTTAAGAACCAGCAGGGAAGAATTCAGCAGTTCTAGAGCTGATTTCAATCTGCAGGCTTTGAGGGAACAAGGGTTTCAGTCCCAATGACCTTCTGGACATGAAGCATTTTTAGCCCCCTTTTTATGCGCGTGTGTGTGCGCATTTGGACATTTTTAGTTGTATCCTTTTCTCAATTTCTTCAGTTTTGCCTCGAAAAGGCGGCCTAAGAGAGAAGCAACAGGAAAGCCAAAAATATCCTTGATTTTCATTTTCCAAAAATGGCCTGTTTGGAGGGAAAAAAAATAATATATGTTTTGTTTGGTAGGTTAAGACAAATGCCACATTTTGAAAAAAAAAATAGAATTGCTGTTTCTAATCCAAGTAAGCCTTCTGGCACTAGGAAATATGTGATTTGATCGTGCAACTCAAACATGTTTCATCAGACTTAGGGCAAATGGAGAAGGAAAGGGCATGTTCAGGACCACAGCCACAGCGTTGGTCCCTTTCCCCACCTCTGTCCCTTCTGCAACAGCCTTAAATCTGCTGCCTCAGTTTCCCTCTGTGCAAAATACACT
This sequence comes from Jacana jacana, assembly GCA_013400555.1. Classification (NCBI taxonomy): domain Eukaryota; kingdom Metazoa; phylum Chordata; class Aves; order Charadriiformes; family Jacanidae; genus Jacana; species Jacana jacana. Next base: position 406,330 of record VZTM01011734.1, on the reverse strand, counting down.
AAAAATAGCAACCTCCCAGAGGAAGCTCCGAGGATTAATTAACTAATGCTTGCAAAGTGCCAGCAAGCACTAATTACTATCATTATGCAGGAGAGGAACAGTCGGGGTTTGTTTTGGTCCTAATGGTGCTTGTTTTCCTGGGCTCAACGAGCCACTGCATCAATGAGCCACTGATGGGGCTGTAAGTGGCTCCCCAAGGCGCTGCGGCAGCTTCTGAAAATATAAACACTAACAAATTAATTTACCTCTCCCACAGCCCCCAGTAAAGTGAAGGCTCCAGCCTCCAATCAGCATTGCACACTGGGGAAAAGAAAAAAAACCCAATGTTATTCCCATTATTTTGGGTTGATAAAGCATCTGGGCTGAGCTGTACATCTTTGTCTACCCACAAATCTAATGTGGTCACACCAGCAGGAGCAGGGCCACCATGGTGGCTCTGGTGTAGCTCCCGGACCCATGCCCTGGAATCGGGGACCCAGGGATGAGTTCATCACTGGTTCAGGCTGGTGCAGGCAGGATGGGAGAAATCACCTGGGTTTGGAGACAGGGAAAGAGAAGAAAGAACTTAGACTAAGGAACAAGAGATGAGATGTGCCATGTACTTTCTGGCCAAAAATCAGGCCCTCGCTCGAAACCAGGAATGGTGTGGGGAAGGACCGAAGGCCCAGACATCACCAAATTCATTTGTGGAGAAGGGACTTCCAGTGGCAGACAGGTCTTTTACTGAGCAGAGAGGTGTTAGAAAATAGAGGATCCAAGCCACAATGTGCCCAAACGAACATTCATATATTTGGGAAATAACTGGTTCTCTGTAATCCCCCTTTTTCACATCAGGAGAGGCTGCCACGTAAATAGATCTGTGCAAGTTCAACCAGAAACTACAGTGGGGTCAAGTTGGGTCCCTTGCTACAAGAAAGACTTTGAGGTTCTGGAACAAGGCAGGGAAGGTCAATGAAGATTGTGAAGTATCCATAGTCTTGTGAGAAGCAGGGGCGTTGTTCAGCCTAGAGAAAGGGAGGCTGAGAGAGTCCTGCTGATTAATGTCAATTGGTGAAGACCTAACAAAGAAGGGAGATGAGAATAGTTCTTGGCCTGGACATCTTCCAACGTGGTAGCAGTAAAGATGAGGAGCTGTTCCTGCAGTCCTGGAATAGACAGTATCAAGGAGCCCTCTTTCACTGCTCTTTCCTGCCTTGCAAGAGTTTTTTAAACTAAGTATTTTTATATATGTGTGTGTGTGTGTGTGTTCACCCACCCTCTCACAAAGCAAGGCAAAGAGTCAATCATTAATGCTAGTGTTTGAAAAGTGGACATAATCAAGCCAAAAGTCTTCTTACAGTCCTGAAATTTCCCTTACAATACTTTAAAACCTCTTTCTTTCCAAACAAAATTGAGCTTTCCAAGTGCAAAGTCATTTCTAGATCAACCCCCCAAAATTTTAAGAAAAACCCTCAAAGTCCCTTCTTACCCACCCCTCCCCAGTCTGTTCTGGAGAAGAGCGAGCCATTCAAACTTACCTTCCCTAAAAAACAAGTTGGTGAGGTCTCCTCTGTGAAAAATTAGCCCTGATGAGTTAATTACTGCTACAGCTGTGGGGCAGAGCTGGTGGGCATGGAGATGCTGAAGCAGTGGAAAGAGGAGGCAGCCTAGGCATAACTGAGGTGTTCAAATGCCACCAAGGAAGGGTGAAAGTCCCCCTAGCAGGAGAATCTGGGGCAGGTCACACCAGAATGGTAGCAGTGCAGAGCAGACTAGGTCCATGCAGAGCAGGATGACGGGTCGCAGCTGAGAGTGAAGCGCTGTGAGCTGTTTCTTACTGGCTGGAAGGCAAAGAACCTTCCTTCCCCACCAGGAAGAAGGTGCCCCTTTAGAACCAGATGGGCCTGATCCTTCCACTCACTCCTAAATCCCTACAATTACTAGGATTAAGCTCGGGAAAAACAGCCTGTGTTACCCTAATATGACATTAGATGTCACTCATGCACTGCATTTACTGCCTGTCCCCCTCTCCTGGTCCCCACACGGGAAAGTCATGCATAGCCTGTTCACCCCCTGCACCCGAGGGATAGTGATTCAAGTTGGAGGGATCTCCAGAGGTCACATCACCCGGAGATGCTCCCAGCGTCAGGAGAAATGTTCACAGCTCAGGATCTGATGCCTCAACCTGGAAAAGGTGGGATAGGAGAAGGGTGTCCATAGCCCCAATGGTCTGGCGGGACAGAGGTAGGTGTTTGGCTATAACCCAGCAGAGCCAGGACTCATGAGATGATCCCAGACCTAAACGTTTAACCTTATGCACAGTTGATGACCCACACCAGCTAGCACTGCCCATACCTGGGCACCTCTTTGGCAGGGATGAAGGGTTTGGAGACTGGTCGGCATTGGGATGCACCCCTAATTCAACAAACAGAGCATACAGTTGTATGGATTTTAGATGGCCTCTGCCACACATCCATGGCCAGAGAACGGGTCCTCAGAGGGGACAGCAGCCAGAGATGACATAGAGGTGTCAGAGCCACCACATTTTGTAAGGCGACCAGGGTGCTCTGCACCCTCCACCCATGCTTCCCTTACTGAAGGCCTCCTTCACATGACCTTTCCTCCAAGGGCTGCTTTTGCCCTCCCGCTCCCTTGCAAAAGGAAGGTAAAGCCCTTGGAGGGCAGCCACCAGGCTACGAAGTTGGGATGGAGCCAGTGGAGCAGCCCCACGCCTGGGAAATACCCCTGGTGCCATTTGGGTGCTGTCCCAGCCCTACACCAAGTGGGGCAGGATCTCTCCCAGGGCTGACCGGGGACGGCAAGAGGAATCCCGGCATCCCCCAGCCCTGCTTCCCTGGGTGAAGGAGGCCAACCTCATTAAAATCCATGGAAATCCCCTTCCACATTCCCGGCTGCAGCATTTCCTCTCTTGCAAGGGCGTGCGGTGGTGGCAGGCAGAGGGGGAGGCACTTTGGGGAACATGTTTATAGAGCTCCTGCCAAACCACAGGAAGTCCCAGCTCCTGGGGATGAAGAACAGGAGGAGGAGCAGGATGATGAGGCCAAGGCTCTGTCAACCTCTCTCCACTGCCACCAGCAAACAAAAGCCAGAACACAGTGCTGCTGTTATGGGGACCATGTGAGATGCAGGAGGGGCTGCAGTCTTACCCCCTGGCTGTTTTATCTCAGAGTAGCTCAGCGGGTAAACTCCTCCAGCAAAGGGAGAGAAAAGAACCTGGGAAATGTGTTGCTCTTCTGCACACATTTAGTGTTAAAGCACACCACAGTGCACACCAGAGCTTCTGGTCCTCTGGCAATGGAGGACAGACTCTTACAAATATGACCCAACAGCTCACAGTAGTATAGAAAGCTGGTACTTAGTTGTCTTAAAATTGATTTGCGCTGATTTCTAAACATCATTCATTTGTTGCATTCCTATTTACACCTCTAAGGGTTGTCATCTTGTGCAGTTCTCCCTGGTATTTGAAGGGCCAGAAGCAGAGCAGCCTAAGCATGTGAGGAATCTGCTGCCATCACTACCACTCCTAGTCCTGAGATGCCTCTTGCCCAGTGAGGCTACCAAAGGCTTGGGCAACAGCTTGAAGATGTTCCTCCTTAGTCAGGTGTTAGACAGCCCTATGACTTGTCCTACAAGAGCTTTTGAGACTGGGCACCATGGGGTTCTCCTCTGTTGGCACCACCTGAGCAGGATTTGGACAGTAAGCCTGTGGCACAGTAAGCATTTCACATTCCTCTTCATTCCATTAGGGACAACAGCCTTAGAGAAGCCAAGAATATTTCTTTATATTAGAGTGCAAGGCCTCATGCTTGCAGCCCCAAGTGGCCTTGGTTGCATCCTTGGCAAATACCATGCACTCATGAGTGTCTAAGGAGAAGCACTACTCACCACTCACCAGAGAAATATTCACTACAGCTGCTCCCTGTCCTCACCATTCCACTTGTTCAATGAGGACAAACACTCCACGCCCCGATTTATCTATTCACATCTGCAGGGGCACAGACAGGCAGAAAAACAACCCACCTACCAAAACATTACCTCATGTTGCTCAGGTCATTTGGAACTGCAAACTAATTCATAACAGACTGGATTTAAGACCTAAAGAAAAATATAAGTTCATTTACTGGGCATGCTATTTCAGAAAGAATAATATAGCCCTGTTTGAATAGCCATTAAACAGCCAGATTCAATAAAAGAAAGGAGCAAAGTTCCCAAGAGGTTTCAGCTGATGATGAATATCACATTGAACAAAGGCAGGAATAGAAGTTACTGTATTCTATATAATTAGCACTTCTCTCCACCCCTATTTGGCAACTGCTTTATCAAATGGCAGATGTCTGTAGTGAGTTAAGCGTTGCTGGAACACCTTGCAATCCAAATCTTTGGGCAGGCTCTTATATCCTCCTGTGTTCATTATCATTAATTAAGTGTATACAGTTCCAGTTTGCAGAGGAATGGCCTCTTCTAATAACTGAGCTATATTTTAACTCAGGAGAATCATGCATTTTTAATAGAAATTCACAGACAGTATCAATGTTTGTATTCAGTATAGAGCAGCTCTTTGCATCACGAAGACCATCACGATGACCCAGGGAGATTGGCCTTCTCCTCTTTAAGCTAAAACCCCCATTTTTTTAAACCTTTCATCCTAGATCATATTTCCCAGGTCTTTCTAACACACTTTTCTAAACATTGAGCCAGCAATACATTGCCCCACTTCTGAGTGGTAAACTTTGAGTTTCAGGCTAAGCTATATGCTTGTTTACACCTCCCAGAATGCTCTTTTCTCCCTCCAGAAGAGGGTGGATTTCCTGACTCACATTCCCCTAGTAACCCATTGCCCAACCGGTTGTTCCCCATTCTGTATTTGTGCAGCTGGATGTTCCTGCCTCATTCCACCCCACGCATCTCCCAACTGAATCTCATCCTATTTTTTCTAGGCAGTTCCTCCCCCATGTTGAGGCCACCCTCCATCCCAGTTTCATCCTTCGGTGCCATCCTCAGTCCTTCTTGACTCTGCATGTCCCTCAGATTGAATAAACTTCCTCTGTATTCATTCATTCATTCATCCACCTACCTATGCTCACCATCACCTTCCCTTCATGGAGGCCATGTTAAAAGTGATATGCTTTAGCTTTTTAGGAGAAGATCAATGATGAAAACCTTGCTGGAGCCAAGGCTGGTGGCAGCTACTGCACATCCCCTTTTCAGAACAACTCTCACAAATATAATTTGATTGATCTGAAAGTTTCTCCTCAACAAGTCCCTAATGACTGCTACCTATCTCCTTGGTACCTATCACATGTTTGTAAAGAGGTTATTTGATTGTCTCTTGCTTATTCTTTGTAGGACTAGATGTTTCCTACCATGTTTTCCCTGCTGGCTCTGGTAATCCCTCTTTACTCATACCTTCATGAGATTCATCATCATCATCCCTGATCCTCATCATGAAACAACCCTGTTACCTGTCACTAGGAAAAAAAAAACCAAAAACAACACTATTCAAAACCCTGCACATATCTGCTAAATATTCCCACTGCCTTCAGTGAGCATTGGGACCTCACTCCTAACCCTAGTCCATCGGATCCTAAGACAGCACTTCAAGCACACGAGTAGCACACCACCCACTTCACTACAGGCCTGTGTAGTTTTGGCTCTGGTCCATAACATTGTTGAGCCGAAATGTCTTCATCTATGGGTTAAAAAATAGCCCGTGATGCTTATCTGTTCCAGGGAGCACCTGTGAAATGGATTCACATGAAACTAAGGTCTTCCAAGTCTCAAAGGGAGAACACGTGAGCCAAATCCTGCTCCCATACTCCAGACTGTCCATTAGCCCATAGCAACTGTGGGTGCCACTGCCTGGGCAGGCTTGGGGCTCTCAGCTGTGATGGATTATGATGGTTGACAACAAAGTCTCCTCCTGCTTTGTTCTCTCTAACATCCTCTTGGAAACCCCCCTCTCTAACAATTAAAAAAATTAAAGAAGAATAAGGAATATGGCTGAACCTAAGATGATTACAGTGGACGGTATCTGCTCTCCCAGGACCTCCCAGTCTCAGTGGTTAGCATTTGACTAACCCAGAGGTGTGATGTACAAAAACTGGTTCTTGTGGTAGTTAATGAAAGTGTGATGAGGACTGCCAGAAATCTCCTTTGTAACCCAAAGAAACTTCCATCACTCCTTGCAAGGTCAGCCCCCAGGAGGAAAAAAAGCAGTGGGAACAGATTATAGTGCTGCAATCGTATTTGAAACAACTTGTGTTTGAATCATTGGAGAAACGGGAATCTTCAGCTCTTCCCAACCAAGCCCATACCCCTGTCCTCCTGGGAAGGCAACCATTCCCACAAAGACTGGGTTGAGGAGCAGAGGGAAGACAGCTGAGGAGCAGGGGGAAGCCTGGGTTGAGGAATAGGGGGAAGACTGGACTGAGGAGCAGGGGGAAGCCTGGGTTGAGGAGCAGGGGGAAGACTGGGCTGAGGAGCAGGTGGAAGACTGGGCTGAGGAGCAGGGAGAAAATACGACTGCAATGAAGAATGAGCTGAGGGTGCCTCTCTCTCCCTCCAGCAGCAACCCACAGCTTTCTTTGTACCCGGTGATGTGACTGAGATCTCTGCTAAGGCAGCCTTGGGGGAATTTCAAACACACCTGACTGAAGCACCTACATTAAAAGCTGGCTCCCTGGGGTCCTTATACAACCAAAGAAAAGGCACAGCATCACTCCTAGAGCTTTTTAAGGGATCTGTAAGATAGGAAGCATGAATCCCAGCCCTCATGTTGGTTTTGTTTTTTTCCCCTACTGTTTTGGGGAAAGTTGCTCACAGTTACAACAGAGAGGAATCAGAGCTTGTAGTTCTCCCCCTGCTCAGCTGAGACCTGCTTGAGGCTGCACAGGTCCCCTAAAGTGAGATAAAATTCATCCCAAAGCCATCCGCACCCAGAAGATGGAAGCGGTCCAATGCAAACGAGCGGACAAAGAAGCCAGCCCCCTGTCAGTCAGCCTTCCCTCCCAAACAAAAAGCAAAGCAACTCCCGGAGGTCTCTCCCGCTCCGAGCATGGCTTTGCAATTATAAATTATCCCAAGATTATCTCTGTCCCCAGCGCTGCTGTATTCGCCTCCCCTGTGTTTGCCAGGGGATTAATTGCTGCTGCATCGGCTGCGCTGCAGAATAAAAGCTGGGGATGCAGCAAACCTCTAATTACCACCATCATTCAGTGGCAGCGAGGGGTGATAAATCTGAAGCCAAATACATGAGGAAACTTGCTTGTTTGTTTGTTTCAACGTAGCCTGCAATTAACCAGCACAGGCTGCTGCTGGGAAGGGAAGCAAGATAAAGAGGACCAAGCATGCAGAGGACCTGAGCCAGAATGGAGATTAGGGTTGCACTGAGTGAGACAGCAATGCCAGAGCTGAACATTGTGGCATCACCAGGCACCATCCAAGGACCAGCAGGTGTTTCTGGCTCCTACCACAGAATCACAGAGTATCAGGGATTGGAAGGGACCTTGAAAGATCATTTAGTCCAATCCCCCTGCTGGAGCAGGAGCAACTAGATCAGGTCCTAGTGTGATGTTTGACAGTGCCTAGGTGCAGGATCTGTCTTATCCCCTGGCACCCTCCACTCCCACGCAGTGGACCATCAAAAAGACAGGAAAAGCTGTGGCAGTGACACCTTCTAGGACTCTGCATTCAAACGAGCTACTCCAGAACAGTGCCCTTCAACCAACCGCTTGATGGACAACACATCTCACATGGGGAAATGTGGAGATATCTGAGGAGAGATACCTAGAAGTCTGATGCCAATGCCTGCACCAGTGCAGAGCACCAGCCTTGGAGTTTGCTTTTCCACTCAGAGTCTCTGGTTATCTCCTAAATTCCCTGCCTAAGTGTGAAGGCAGTGCCACCAGAAAGAAGCAGCTCCATCTCCCTTTACAGACACCAGGAACACCTCTGGCTTGCAGAAGTCACCCACAGCCTCATCATCCTCATCCATGGTGGGAACAAGCAGCAAATCCACTGCTCCTCACTGAATCTGGGCTGGAACACAGTAAAACTGAGCTCCATGGGACTGCAGGAAGGTCCTGGACATCAGTATCGCTGTCAATCCGCTGCTGTGGGACTTCCTGGCACATGGAAATGTGGTGAGAGCCCTGGACCCAGAGGCTCAGATGAGACACCAGAAGGTCCATGGCCCTGAGTGGGACTGGGCTGGAAAGCTGTCAAGCTTTCTCATGAGATTTCCTCTCTCCCTCCTGGTTCTGTTTGGGCTGGAAACACCATGAGAATAACTTTCCTCCTTGCATTTCAGCAGTTTTGCTTCCGGGCCTGGGCTAAACAAGGAAGTGCAGAGGCGTGGGAACCGAGGGGAGACACAAACACACGAGAGCACGGACTGAACTGCTCCAAATCTCTACGTGCGTGCGACTCACTGCCTGCATCAAGGCGGTTCTCCTGCCAGCTTAACTCCTCTGCCTGGGCTGACACCTTCAGGTGGAGATGATTTTCTCATCATCTCCTCTGGGCCAGATCCTGCTCTCCTTTAGGCAGCAAAGCAAACCTAGCAATAGCTACTTGAATTGTACCGCTGTGAGACAAGAACATTCGGACCAGGATTTTGGTGCCTTTTAAAGACACATCACTTACCCCACAGCCTGTGGACTACAGAGCAATTGGACACAGCATCCAAACCTCCAGAGAGTCTCGGTCATTTGGCTGCCTACCACAACACATCAAAAAATGGCTTGAATTCTCAATGCACCCAGCATCTCAGAGTGCATTACAGGTGACTGAAGTTTAACTGACAATACCACAAAGCACTTTAGGTGGGTTTCACCCATTCCTCCAGGATCCAAATTTTCTCACTGCTACATGCCTTCAGCACCCACTGACCAAACAAGGTGTGCTCACTTGGGCAGGTACAGCATGTAGGGATGCATAATGTTTCTCGCACCCTATACATATTGCAGGATAAAGCTCAGGCATCACCACAGGCTAAAGCACCACCTAACACACATTTAGACCAAACATTCAGTATCTCTAAGCTACAAAGAATGCAGAAATGGGAGGGAGTTTTTCCCATCCCAACCAGTTTTAAAGCAATGTAAGGCACTGCACTTTCGCATAAGTCTCCACTAGATTGGCATGGAAATCTCTTTGGGATTACAAGGATCTGTTCTGTAGTTCGAAGGTTAATTAGAGCAACACCAGGGCTATAAGCAGAAAGGAGGGGACAATTCCTAGCAGCAAGGTCATGAAGCTACTGAGCACATCCCTCTGGAGCATTCGTCATTATTTAATTATTGCTGTACTAATAGCTAGTATGATTTAAAGTATTTGAGGTCACTTAGGCTTTGTAAAAGAAGCAAGTCTTTTCTGGTTTTAAGGACCTCCAAATAGGAGATGGGTGTAGCAGACCCCTGAGCAGCATACCCTGTCTCTCAGCACTGAGCACTTAAGATAAGTGACTGCACTTACTTGGCTATATGATTTCTAGGCAGGAACCAGCCCAGCCCATGGGCAAAGGAGCTCAGGCACATCTCAACGACTCCCCGCCTTTATTTTTGGCAGAGACTCGCAGACAGTGCTGGCACTAGCCAGGAGAGGACTCAGTGTCTCAAGAGGCCACTTTCAATCCCATCTGAAAACTTGGCTGCCTCTCAGCATCAAGGGATCTCCATCCTACCAGGGCTTCTCAATGAACGTGTTATATCTGTTTTTGAGACTACCAGTTAGGGTTAATATCAGTTACAAAGCTATTTTCTCTTCCTGGACAGTGCTGCCTACCACTACCATCACCTATTCAGCTTCTGTTACAGAATCACACAGAATCACAGAATATTAGGGATTGGAAGGCACCTTGAAAGATCATCCAGTCCAATCCCCCTGTTGGAGCAGGAACACCTAGATCAGATCACTCAGGAACACATCCAGGCAGGTTTTGAATGTCTCCAGAGAAGGAGACTCCACAACCTCCCTGGGCAGCCCCTTCCAGTGTTCAGTCACTCTCACTGTGAAGAAGTTTTTCCTCATATTTAACTGGAATCTCCTATATTCCAGCTTGCATCCATTACCCCTTGTCCCCTTCTTTACAGCAAGCATCATCCTGTTCCTGATCTGTACATTGACATTAGCTGCACAGCTGGAACTGCAGTCCCAAAGGCATGTGCACAGCTTCTTCATGTCCTTGGCTCAGAGGGAGAAACACAGCCCTGAGCCATGTCCTCCTCTCCCTGTCAGAAGAAGCAAGATACACCCAAAAGCCATCCTGTGACTCTGGTCCCTGCCAGCTGTCTCCAATCTGCCCTGCCCAGGGCACTTTTCCCTTTCACAGTCTGGCACATCTATTTCAGATCTCAAATGCAGAGGATTGCCACATGTCACAGGGAACAAGAAACAGATTCCCACTGGGGAAGCAAGGTCCTAGAGCAGTGTGGCGTCAGTGACATGCCCTTGAGGTTCAGAGCAGGAGGACCCGATTGTTTGTTAATCCTCCTTCCCAGCTGGGGAATAATCTAACCAGGGAATAATCTAGCCAGGGAATTCTAGGGAAAACTGAAAGAACTTCTAGTAATGCGCTGTGAGAATAAAATCCCAGGGAGCTCACAGGGAGACAACACGGCTCATTGCACAATAAACCATGTGAACCACTGGAGACAGATCCAAGGCATCAGGAAGCAAGCAGGAGAGTCTCTACACCCTTCTAGCAATCCATCTCTCTTTTATTGACTGGCATTGGGAACCTGAGAATGAGCTCCTCTGCCGGGGTAGATTACACGATGTCTCCAAGTCCACCTTTCAGCCCCATTTTCCACAATTCTAGGGTTGTCTCATGTTACCCTGTGCTAGAAGCTTTCCATCTTTGAAAAGACTCATGTTCACAGGCTCGTGACCACTGTGTTCCTCTCCTTCCCTCCTCCCAGGCCCTCTTCCCCAGCATCCCCAGTCAGTATGAGCCCTCAGCCTGCTCTTGACCTCTCAGCATCACAGTCTCGAGCTCTTTGGATTTTGCCTGCTGCTTTACTCACTAGCACTTTTTTTATTAACTCAAAGTTGCCTTATCGTGGAGGAGAGAAAATACAGCAACCTGGAAGCACAAGTTAAGGCCACATCATTGTTCCCCCAGAAGACATACACATGCCCAGCTGCTAGCAATATTCTACCTTGCATAGTCCTGTGACTGGGGGCTAATAAATGAGTCAACAGGACACTGCTGCAGCTTTACAGGGGCAGGAAAAAGAGGCAGGGGTGAAGGAACTCAGAGTGGCATTACTCAGTGTGGTCAGTTTGTCATTGCATTGTGCGATCGACCACCTGAGTCACAGGAACAGAATTCATCTCACTTAATTTTAGACATCCAAAACGTAGAATTTTATGTCTGGCCATGCAGCTTCAGCTTCTTTTACAGTCTGTGATTCATCTGACCTCTCTCATATCCTATTGTAGCTTGAATCACACTCTGATTCTTCCTATGTCTCTATATCATCAATAAAGGGAGCCGATGGTGACTGGTTCATCTGAAGTCAGACATCTCAATTTTACATGCCAAAATAAGAGCAAAGGAATCCCACTCTGGCTATTGTCATTTCTCCCTAATTGAAGGGCTTAAAACTTTCAAAGCAGAAGGACAATGCCAGCTGAATTTGCGGCGAGGCTTTTCATGCCAACATTCAGAGACAGTTTCTCCCCTGCCAGCTTGCTCAGCTTAATTCATGGGAATGTCTAGAAACAAGAACCCCTGGAGCACAGCAAAAATGAGCCCGGCTCTGGCATTTGTGTGAGCAACCAGTTCTTAATTGTTTGACTAATACTAGCATTGCACAGCAACCATACGCACCAAGGGGTCTGCAGAGGTTTCTTTGCCTCAAAGACCCACATACAAACCTCCACATGGAAGGTGGGTCTCATGTTTCTTGCAGTGTTTAAGGTGCAAGAGAACAATGTCAACTTTTTTCAGAGTGTTCAAGTTTACGAGGTATCATGAATCTGCCTTAATTGTAATTTCAACCAGGAAGGATCAGAGATCCAGGAAAGGTGGGTTAATGCTGGCCAACTAGGAGATGTATCACAAGCATGGTGCAAACCCTTCCATATTCTGAAGAGGACAGGAGGATGCTGGCAGCAGGAGTGATGGGGAGAATGACAAGAGCGGAGTTCTCTGCACAGAAAGGACAAAATTACCTTGGGCTATAGGGCCAGGCTGCAGAGAGGCTCTCTGAGACGTGAGGATGGTGGCAAAATTAATCATCAGCTGCTCCAGATTGGATACCTGGGGAGACAGATTTTCTCCCTTCATTAGGGGATAGGTCAAATATGACTAGAAGTTAAAACTTAGCCGTTTCAGCTCCCCATCCCCAGAAGTATCATTAGCGGGGGGCTCTGAGGTAGAGCAGAGTCAGGAGGGAAGGAAACATCTTGGGCTGTGCCCACAGGCTGCACTCAGACCCCTTGGGGCTACAGCAGGGCCAGGAGGAGAGCACTGGGGAAGGAAGTCTTATGGCAAGGTCGGACAGCAGCTGTCTGCAAGAATGAATCCAGGAGTAGCGTCCTCCTGGGATGGGCCAGGAGGATCTTGTGTTGACTGACTGCCCTTCCTGAGTTCGGGAGGAAATTAATCTCCCACCGTGGGCTTCAGTTTATTTTTACATTGCGAGTTAGCCCGAAGGGAAAAAAAAAAAAAAAAATCATAAAAAAATTCTATTCCCTAAAAGGAATCACAAATTTCACAGTGACCTAAGGAGATTAGTCAAATCCCTGTGACCGTCAGCAGTTTCACTTAGGTCAAAGCCTGGCATAGCTCAATCTCTGTGAGAAGAGAGGAGAGGAGCGGCGCAGACTGCCCAGCTCTGCAGGCGGGCCAGCCTCTCAGAAAGGACCCTTCTGCAATATCTGGAGAGAAATATCCCTTTTGCCGTCCCACAGAAGAGAGGCAAACAGTCAGACTGGCCCAGAGTGTAGACAGCAAACGGGAGCGTTATCTCTTGCAGATACCACAGTGAGACCTTCCGAGCTGGGAAGCAGGAGGGGGACCAATTTCCCAGGCTAGGAGACATCAAAGGCTGTGTGAAACCTTCTGAAAATGCTCACCCTGAAATTCTCATGCATGGGTGGGCATATGGGATAACTCTCCATAGGGTCAGGGAAATGTAGACTGTGGAGCAGTCGGGTTCTGGTTGGCCTCTTGCTCTGGGGGAGAAAATGAAGAGAATCTAGCTCAAAACCCAAAAATAGATATGCCACCCATAGGTTTGGTTTTGAGCAAAAATTGGCCTGAGTTAGGTAACCTAGGGCCCTTTCTGGATGAGATAATTTCCATCTCCTGGCAAACATGTCCATGTTAATGGGCTCACATAGGCATTGGCCTTTCAAGCTGTGTATCAAATTCCATCCAGGCAATGGGGGACATGGAGGAGCTTTGGTACTGCTGCTGCAATGCACTCATTCAGCAGCCAGGTGGGGGAAATCAAGGGCCGTCTCCTGTATTACCCTGAGGAGAAATAGGGCTTTCAGCTCATAATCCAGAGTTTTAAAAAGATCTGCCTCCCTCTTGGGGTGAGGAAGGAGCCTCCTGAGGGAAACCCAACAGAAAGTCCCCTGCTCTGTTGACTGAAGCATTGCTCTACACTGTGTCATGAAGCCAAACAGGACGGGAAAGTCAATCTTGCCTCTCACTGCAGAGAGAGGAGACCTTTACAATGGCTTCCCTTTTTTCTGATAAAGTTGCCAGTGCAGTTTTTAGAAGAAACTAACATTTTATGCAATTCTTAGCTCCTCTCATTGGGGAACTTGTCCTCTCTTTGTGGCTTTTGAACTTTCCCAGTAGTACCAGCCCTGAGGTTTTCCAAATTACAAGTCCGAAACTGGGAAATCCTTACACTGATTTAGAAACTAAAAGATTAAAAACAAAGCAGCAAAAGACACCCCAACCACAGGGACTTTCAAGTCATTTCTGGTCTTTAAGCCTTTAAGGTCACGAGTAGAACAGTCCCGTTGTGGTGTTTCTGGGTACGATTACACCTGCTTTTCTACGCGCTGTTTCTTTTCTCACGTTAAGAGCTCTTCGGGGCAGAAAGCATCTTTCTCCCGTGTGAACGTGCAGCATTTAGCACAAGGCAGTCTTCAGGCAGGATGCAGCCTCCTGGGCAGAGGGAGAAAGAATGCAAATTGTTATGATCAGCCTTTTTACCTACGAAATGCATAATCTGAGCAAAAACATTTGAGAAGAAAGCAAGACAGCAGATGGGATAAGGGAAGGCAAACAACACTGCTGTCCACCACAGCTGCCAGCATTTCCAGTCTATGGTATTTACTCCTGACCCAGTGAAAGCTTTCCTGTGTGGGGAAAAGGAATAATAAAGACGATTCCGGTGTTCCTAATGCACACAGAAAAGGACAGTCAGGTCCAATTTTCAGTAGCTGACATGGTGGGAGCCCTTGAAAGCCCCCTCTTGATCCGGTTTGTGCCTTCATAGCATTGTACCAGCAAGGAGGATGATCTTCCAGTTTACAGACCACACACCTCTGAGGCAGGGCACGAAACCAGAAACTTGGTCCTCGCCCTCTACAGGTGGGAAAAGCAGAATCCAGTGGAGTGAAGTGACCCGAGGTACCGCTGCATTGAGGTATGGAAAGGTCAGAAATGGAGCCGGAGCTTCCCAGCTGTGTGGCTGACTCCAACACAGCCAAGCTCTGCCTTTCAGAGGATCAGTGCAGTCAGGAACAGTGCAGTCATTCTTGCACAGCACCACATCCGGCCACTAAAGCCAGTCAGACCTGCTCCTGCCAGCCCTCAGACATCTCAGTTCATGGCATTCTGCAAGGTCAAGTTGTTCTGTAGCTGGAGTCTGCAGCCCTGCTCCTCACCCTGCACTTACACACCGAGAGGACGCGAGCCCTGAGCTGTTTGACCATTTGATCTCTATAGCAATTTCCAGGCACCCTGCAAAATTGGCTTGCAAACTACACGGCTTTGCCACTTATTTCTGCTGCAGATAATCTCTTCCAGCCCAAAATGTCCCTTATCCTATGATTAAAGCTTACTTTGATCTTCCTTTAAGGAGTGGGAGCTTGGAGGAAGAAGAGAGGAAGCCTGGACACTTGTGCCTGCTGCAATGACTGGACTTTGGAGACAGAAATGCAAGAGCTACTTAGAGAAGAAAAGTCTTCAAAATACTTTATCCAAATGGAGGAGAGAGATCACAATCACAGTAGTGCCTACTTCTCAGATCTACCTGTCAAGGCTGAATTTGCAGAAATAATATGAAAAAAAGTAATTCTCCAATGTCAACATGAGTAAAATGAGCTCCTCTATTCCTTTAACATGGAGATGACCAGAAGTATGAGTTGGGATTTGCACTAGTGGCTTCAAGCTGGGCATAGGCCCTTTACTCCTGATGATTTCACCAATCTGGCATTTGTTCTTATGTATTTACTCGCTCTCTAGCTATGCCACCCCCCAAAAAAAATCCCTGGAAACAGAGTTTCCCGAGCTGGAAATGTACATTTCATAGTAACATTGTCCAGACCACTTTGCAAGAGGTAAAGCAGGATGAATTTTTTCAGCACAGCTTTAGCAGAAGCTCACTGCTCTTACCTGGCCCCTCGGTGTCCGTATCTTGACAAATTCCTTCAGCAATCTTCAGCTCCTCTTGACTTTGCCTTTTTGTGGTGTTTGTTTCTTCGCCCTTCTTAAATAAACCATTGGCAGTTACCATGGTAACACACCTCATTCTTTCTCTCTCTCTTCCCTAAAAGTCTATTTCTATTTAACAGGCTTTTAAAATGCCTCTATTTATACTTTCTTTTGTTATCCTGCCCCTGCTCCCTTGCAGTCAGACAAGGGCAGGCAGGGAGTAGCACACACAGTAGCCCGTGTTACTAATAATGGCCATCCATAAACACAAGAGCAAGCCGTGGGGAATCAAAGCTGTGACCTTCGTCAGGAGATGCTCTGCTTCTCAGATGAACAAAAAGGAAATCTGAGAGACAGCACACGGCGTGCTCCAGCGGGAAGCGCTGCTAGCGGGGCCCATCCCCACCTTCCCACTCTCCAGCAGCGTGATGAGGGGCTGCCAGTCCCCAGAAAAAGCCACCACGTGAAAAACAGCCTTGCTAGCACCGCAGGCAGCTTCCACCTTCCCTCCTTCCTCAGCATCAGACATTCGTCTACATTACTGCTAATTGGATAAAGAGAAAACTATGAGCTGGGTCCTTTTTGCATCCTATTGTGTGAAAAGCTCCCTTCCTCTCTGTGCTTTTTCACTTTAAATCTCAGGGCTACTAGCAAGCATCAAGGTTTATTTCCTTAAGGTTCACGATATAAATTAAACACGCAGGTTACAATTTATCTTAACCCTTCGCTGAAGCTGTAGGTGTCTGACTTTTTATGACGGCAGCTTTTCTCCTATTGTTTTTCAGGCATTTCTGCTAATAAGAAACAACGGGTCTGAAACAGTCCAAGTACAATTTGGTTCTTTTCTCCATTGAGAGGCTTCACTTGCACGGTCAGGCTGGTGCCAGAAACCACATGGTTTTTTGGTCATCTTTAGGGTGTTCCAGGAAACATATTGTCGACAGATCTCAATTTTTCAGTAGGAAAAGCGAGCAGCAGAAAGACTCCCCAGCCCTTCCCATCTTTCCTCCACATAAAGACAGGACTATCAGGATTTCTTTATTGATGAAGAATGATCACAATAGTCGTAAACCCATATTTTTTTTTTCTCACTTGTGATCTCTACAGCCTGGCCAGCACAAGAAGCTGTGATGCCCTCAGAGTGACACTCTGGAAAGGCTTAAGATATCTAAAACTACAGCCTCAATAAGCAGCTCGCAAAAGTGTCCTGTCCCCAGGGTAGGATCAGTGTATGAGAATTTGCTCAGATCATGTAATGTTTGTAACTCGATTTCCTGCCGGAAAGCTTCAGTGGGTGGAGTTTCTGCTGAACCAGACAGAACTAGAACTATTTCCTTCTCCAGATTGCTTGTGCATGTCCAGTCAAGCTCAACTGAATTAATAGCAACCAGATTGTTTCCCCTACACACCCCTTCCCATTCACCTCTTGCAGTGGAGATACGGGAAGTACGTGATAATCCTTCTGCCAGGGCAAGTGCCTTAGGAGGTGGGACGATCCCACAACCTTGGGCAAGTCCCGTTCTTTCTCTGCACCTCTGGTCCATCTGTTCTTACATTCTGGAGAAAGGATGTCCTAATGACCAGCCTCCTGCCCTACCGATTTCCTACGTGACCTTGGGAAAGTCACTTAACCTTTGCCTGCCTCCACCTTCTGTGAAATGGAGAGGAAACTAGCAGAAGTTTTGCTCACCCTGCTGCCACCATCAGTTTTAAACCAGGGTTCAGGAGGACCAAAAGTAGGAACATCTCCAGTTCAGGCTTAAAGACAAGTTGCTGCTGTCTCCTGGAACAGTGCAGACCTGTGGTGGATCACCAGAAGCCTTTCTGCAAGGGAAAAAAAAGCCCTGTTCCCTCCCATGCTCGCAAGTGCAAATTGATTCATGCCTTGCCTCTGCTACCCCAGGAACCATGATTTTCCTTCATATCCATCACTGAATGTAACCAAACTTCCTTGGAAAGGCCAGATCCTGCTGCAGGTGCTTGGGTTTTTTGCCAAAGTTCTAGGCTTCATCAAAGGGGTCTAAACTAAACCCCACTAAGATGCTTTAGTCTATACTCAGAGCATCGATGCAGGGATGAATGCATGCCTGACCCTATGGACCTCATGGGAGAGCAAATCAGACCTGGGGCCAGAAATCTACCCCACCACATACAGCTTCAGGACTCTCCTGGCTCTGCATGGTGGCCGGGTCAAGTTATTTGAGGTTCAGCTGATAATTTAGACACCAAGTTAAGATGAAGGTGGGCAAGGTCCCTTCCCTCAGTCGATTTGCAGCACCATTTTTCTTCCCAGGGTAATCAGCAAAGTCCCCCCCCAAACAAACAAACAAACAAAATGAAGCACTGTTGTTTCATTTCTCACAGGACCAAGGAGGAAACTCACCTGAGGCACAGAGAGGTGTTTCTCACCCTTTCCCAATTGCTATCTCCACAACCAGCCTGTCAGTTGCAGTACATGTCTTTGCTGGACGCCTGGAGCACACCCTCTCTCCCCACACCGATAGTATCATGTCCTTAGGACGTGTCTACACTCCCAGACAGAGCTGGTTACCCAGAAGAGTCCTTTCCTTAGGCCTGGCTCAGTCCGGGAGGCCTGGGTGTGAGACAGAAAGTAGGCACTGCTCCTTATCACACACGGAGCATTATGCAAGTATGTCCTTTAATGAGGAAAACGAAGGCTCTTTGAATAGGTATGTGGGGTTGGCTGCAGGTAACTTCTGGCATTGAGCAGGGTTCTTGCAGCATGTACCAGCCCAGGTTCCCAGTGGCACACAAAGAGGGGCAACCAGCCGCCCCCTGCCAGCTTCCTTAAACCAAATGAGCAATTCACCTTCTTTTGTTATAAAGGACAACACTTGAGGACCATAGCTCCACTGAAAGGACAGCCACCAGGACCTAAACCCCAAAATGTTTATCTACGCTTGTTACTTCATCTCCTTTCTGATTGCTGGCTTGCAGGCGTGGGAATACAATGTGTACGGGTTTGTGTTTGTTTGTTTTTTTAATTGCAATCATTTTGCAGACCACTTTCAGGCGTGCTAGGGACCACCAGTAGTGCAGGGACCGCATGTGAAGAAGCCCTGCCCTGGGAGAGCCATCTTGCCTTCCCTGATGTGGTTAAAACGCCATTCCATGTTGCGGTGCCTGCAAGGATTTAACCACGTTCTCAGCCCAGACGAAAGCCCTGGACTCTGCCATGTGCCTGAGAAAGCAGGACTGAGCTCCAGCTGTGCAGGAGGGTAGCTGCCAGGCTATCTGCAGCGATCCCTTCCTAGCCTCCCCCATCCCTCTTAGATGCAAATGCAACCTCTCAGTCTCTGGGCCCGGCTCTTTCTGTTCTGCAGCCTTCGTTGGCTATTAATACCTGGGGAATCTGTGAAGTAGGCAAACAAGGTTTTGATGAGTGTGGGAAAAGGAAAGGCGTTACCACGTCTGAGTGAACTTCAGTTTCGTTCGTGCGCTGAATTAGTCAGTGCCTTCAAGTGAATTCCAAGTGCTGGTCCAGCTACTAAATGACTCTCCTCGAGGAGGTACATGCTCCATTTTGAGCCTCTGGAGGAAAATATAACTTAAAAACTAAAATAAAATTTGCATCAGAGCCATTGCACAGGTTTTCTTCTATCTTCTTTCTTTTTCCTTTTTCCTTTTCTTTTTCTTTTTCTTTTTCTTTTTCTTTTTCCTTTTTCTTTTTCTTCTTCTTTCTCTTTTTCTTTTTCTTCTTTCTTTTTTAAACTTTCTTATCTCACCCAGAAAGTAAAAGTATCCACTACTCAATGCACAGCAGCTTCTGGGACCTCAGCAAGCTGCATGCTTGTGGTGCAGGTGAATGTAATGTCTGAGTCAGAACTAGTGACTGAAAACCTCAGCTAGACACTGAAGTTTCAGAGTAACATGGTAACTGCTTCACCAAAGGAACAGAAGTACCTGGTGTAGTGAGAGCCAAGACACGTGCTCCGGTGGATGATAAACTCAATGGAGGATTTGTTCAGTGAGTGGATGGGAAAGAGGCATCAGTGCTGAATCATTGAATCATTTAGGTTGGAAGAGACCCTTGGGATCATCAAGTCCAACCATACTACCATATCAAGAATCCATGTTTCACTTCCTACCCTGGAGGAGGAGTTCCTCCTGCAACCTTTCCCACTCAGAATTATCACTTTTCTGCTGCCTCCCTCTCTAACACAGCAGCCATGAGAAATGTTGCCTGCAGGTGGCAAAAAAGGAGAGGAATTTTTCCCCATCAGTTCAGTGTTAATAGTGTCCTGGCTTGAAGAAAGCTGCATTTGATTGAAATGGAAATGACAAAGCGGGTAGGGAAGGACCATGGAAATAGAGATTATAGAAACTCAGACAAAGCAGGTGCATGGATTGCATTTCCATCCTTTATGCAAACATGGAGGCTGCGTGGGCTTGAGCCAGGAAAGTGTCCTGGCTGTAATACAAGCATTTTGACAAGCACACATTAAAACACGGTTAGGCTTTCTACTAAGGCAAATACAACCCTCTGGGATTAGCATCAGCACAGAGGTTACAATCCTTCCATGCTGCTTTTCGGTGCATCACGCTGAAAAACATGCTCAATGATGTTAACATGCACAAGAGATCGTTGATATTTGTGCTGAAAATCCATTCATATTCAGGAAATGACAGCTAATGTGAAGCCTCTTTGATCCTCTTAAGGCAGTGGCCTGATTGTGGCAACATTCCTCTCTCTGCCTGTTTCTCTAAAACACAGAGAAGTGAGGCAGGGCTTGACTGAAGATGGATTCAGGCTTGCCAGGAGACCTGAAGGTGTTCCTCAGCTGCATTGCAATTTTTAATGTCTCAATTTTTAATGATTCCATCTTCCCTCCAGCTCACAATGGCCAAATGTTCCCCCATCAAAGAGCAGCAGTAAAACTGGTATGAATTTACACCTCTGGCCGAGAAGCTACGCTCCCAGGCACAGCAAGCCTTCAGCCTCACCTGTGTAAGAGGGATCAATGCTGGGCTTGACGGCACTTCTGAGGCAGCGCCGTGGAGGCTCACGCTGTTCCCCCTTTTTCTTTTTCCAGAGCTGTCAAGCTGAGATTGTGCTCGAGCGCTAGAATTTGCCATGTGACATTTCAAATGGTAAGCAAAGAACAGCTTGCCAACCACCACTTTCAGGTTCTCAGCTAAATAAAAACAGATCCCTGGCATTTGCTGCCTCTGAAAGAAAGGCCGGTCGGTCGTGTTCACAAACAGCAAAGGATACAGATAAACAAACGTATTCCCTCGGAGCCAAATGCAGTTCCCCATCGTGCCTGGGAATCCCCATGGAAGGAAAAGGGGTCATGCTGTTTTGAAGAAAGGATTTGACCAAAAATACCCAACCAACTAGAGCAGCTGCAAAGCTGTTTTCCTTTGTGCTGGATTTTTTTTGTTTGCTTGCTTCGGTTTTCAATTTTTTTTTTGCTTTTAAAGACAGCATTCGCAGGCGGGTTTCGCAGTTGGTCCTACCATCACCAGGAATAGCAGGAGGACTGCTGCAAGCTGCAGCAGGGTAGGGTTAGGCTGGACATTAGGAAAAAGTTTTTCACAGCAAGAGTGGTCAGTCAGTGGAATCAGCTGCCCAGGGAGGTGGTGGAGTCACCATCCCTGACTGTGGTTAAGAATAGATTGGATGTGGTGCTGAGGGATATGGTGTAGGGGAGAACTTGTAGAGTAGGGCAGATGGTTGGACTTGATGATCCCAAGGGTCTCTTCCAACCTGAATGATCCTGTGATTCTATGACTTTGGCCCTTCAGAGCATTTACTAAGTTTGCCAGACTTAGCACCACCAGAAGTCACACTCTGAGTAATTTATTAAAAACGTTGATGTGAATAACAGATAATTTTCTCACCTAGAAAACGTAGCAGGGAGTCAAAGAGCAAAACCTCACCATCAACAGCAAGGGAAGTAACAGTTTTCTTTCTGTTTTCAGCAGACGTCTATTGCAAGGTGTGAATTTGCTGATGTTTAACCAAGGTTTAAGCTCATGCTATGCCTCTCCCTCAAGAAGGGAAGGGGAAGGGGAGAGCTGGGCGTGCAGAAGGATATCCCTTTTCTCCTATTTTCAAACTTGCAGAAATGTAATGTCTCTAATATCCTTCAAAATTGGTCAACAGGTCCAAAAGTTTTAGCAAAGAATCCACTTTATGCGTTTATAGACACACATGGCGGTTGCCTAAGATCCACTGCATTAAGTAACCTTGCTAAGACTGACTTGTTTCCTTCACTAATTCATATTGTATCATGCATTAAGAAATTCAGAACCTTTACTTTCCCTTTCTTTATTTTTTATTTTTTCCTGTTGGGAACACTCAACATGCCAAAGCAGCCTTTCCCAAGTTCTCTTGGAGGGCTGTTTGTAGATCTTGACAGGTCAGCCCTTAACCAAAGAGAAAGTCTCCTGGGCCTTTTAACAAAGGCTGTTCTCAGAAACATAAAGCACTGTCAGGCGCTTCTGGTTTAGATGGCACTGTTCTACTGACTTTTAGGGAAGAGGAAAAAACATCCTTGAAATCAAAGCATACCTGAGGAACTCCTGACACTCATAGAACCGTCCAGGTTGGAAGGGACCTTTAAGATCATTGAGTCCAACCACCAAGCTAAGATTGCCAAAATCACCGCTAAACCACATCCCTAAATTCAGCTGCTGTCCCTTCACCTCCATGTATTTGTGTATGACTCCCGAGTATCACCTCATGCCTCTGTCACCCCCAAAAGCCCTACCTTACTATTCCTTTAAAACCTGCAAAGACCTTGTCTGCTTCCCTGGTGATTTCTGCTAAAAGAGTCCTTGATGAATATGAAATAAACAAAAAGAGGCAACTTGTGCTGAAGAGAGGTTCTCTGTTCCCATTCCTCTGGATTTATGGTAGTTCTTCACACTATGGCACAGATCTGCTTGGGGATTTATAGCCACAAAGTTCAACAACTTCAGGCGAGACCCTTGGCAGCTCCACAATCACACCGGTCCCTGGAGCAGCAACACCATTTTGCCTCGCACGTACCCAGCACCACTAACAGCGAGGTGTTAAATACATCCTTCATGGAGATTCAGGAATGGGCGGTCCCCTCTTTACACACAGCTGGACCAGTGGGGGCCATCATGTGCCTCTGCCCAGCCGTGTTCCTTGAGGGAACAGGGGGGACACTGCTGCACCCAGCCCAGGCCTGTGCTGCCTGCCACTGCCTCCCTCCTCGCCTTCCTCTTTGTCTTCCTCATCTTACTCCTTGTTGCCATGATCATCATCTCCTTCTTCCTCTTCTTCTTGGGCAGAGAGGAACCTGATGAAATTTAACAAGGGTAAGTGTAGGGTGTTTCACTTGGGGGGGTGGAATAACCCCCTGCACCAGTACAGGTTGGGGGCTGACCTGCTGGAGAGCAGCTCTGAGGGGTCCTGGAGGACAACAGGATGACCATGGACCAGCAATGTGCCCTTATGGCCAGGAAAGCCCATTGCATCCTGGGGTGCATCAGGAAGAGCGTGGCCAGCAGGTGGAGGGAGGTCATCCTGCCCCTCTGCTCTGCCCCAGTGAGGTCCCATCTGGAGTACTGTGTCCAGTTCTGGGCTCCCCAGTTTAAGAAGGACAGGGAACTGCTGGAGAGGGTACAACAGAGGTGATGAGGGGCCTGGAGCATCTCTCTTAGGAGGAAAGGCTGAGGCACTTGGGTCTTTTTAGTCTGGAGAAGTGAAGGCTGAGGGAGGATCTGACCAACGCTTATAAATTTAGGTGGGAAGTTTGTAGAGTAGGGCTGATGGTTGGACTCAATGGTCCCAAGGGTCTCTCCCAGCCAAAATGATTCTATGATTCTATGTAATACTTAAAGGGTGGGTGTCAAGAGGATGGGGCCAGTCTTTTTTCAGTAGTGCTCAACGACAGGACAAGAGGGAATAGGCACAAACTTGAACATAAGAAATTCCATCTAAACATGAGGAGGAACTTCTTCACTTTGAAGGTGTCAGAGCCCTGGAAGAGGCTGCCCAGAGAAGTGGTGGAGTCTCCATCTCTGGAGACATTCAAAACCCACCCTGGACACGTTCCTGTGCCACCTTCTCTAGGTTGGACCTGCTCTGGCAGAGGGGTTGGACTAGATGATCTCCAGAGGTCCCTTCCAACCCCATAGCATTCTCTGTCCTCCTCCTCCACTTCCCCCTCTTCCTCCCACGCTCACCTCACCCAGCGACCCCCTCACCTGGCCCCGCCCACTCCCCCTCTCCGGACACGCCCCTTCCTTACTTCCGCCCATCGCATAGCTCCTCCCCGCCCATCGCGTGGCTCCTCCCCAATCCCCATCCTTAGCCCCGCCCATCGCGTAGCTCCTCCCCAATCCTCTTCCTCAGCCCCGCCCCTTCTGCCTTCCCACCTCCTCTTTTCTCCCCGCCCCCTCGGGCGGCTTCCTTTCTCATTGGCTC
>VZTM01011734.1:348889-382041 GCA_013400555.1 Jacana jacana | reverse complement strand
GTGCAGGGTACAATAACGCCGGTAGCATCGGGGGGGGGGAGGAACTGTGGACGGTGCTACCTCTGTAGCTGCGGGGTGGGGGGGACATGCACGATGCAGTAACCCCGGTAGAAGCGTAGGGGGGTCGTTGGGGGATGGGGGAGGCATGCAGGGTGCGGTGGAGGGGTGGCCGTGATGGGTGCCACACGCAGCAGCTCCAAGCAGTAGAGCCCCCCCCCGACGGGGACAGGGCCCGCAGCGCAGCCAGGGGGTGACACGGAGTGGAAGTGGGCTGGAATGAGCACTTTCGGGATCCAAGTGGCTTCGCTGCCTTCGGGGGAGGCCGGATGCTGGGCTCCGTGTTGTGAGGGGCCCGGGAGGAAGCACGTACTCGGTGCTGTCCGGTGGTGGACGTTTCCCAGCTCTTGACAAGAAAACAGCCTCAGATAATATGAGTCTGCGCTCGCTGCATCATCTGCAGTTCATAGAATCACAGAATGGTTTGGGTTGGAAGGGATCCTAAAGACCATCCAGTGCCATCCCGCTGCCATGGGCAGGGACACCTCCCACCAGACCACATTGCTCCAAGCCCCATCCAGCCTGGCCTTGAACCCCTCCAGGGATGGGGCAGCCACAGCTTCTCTGGGCAACCTGGGGCAGGGTCTCACCACCCTCAGAGTGTAAAATAGCAGCAGTAACGGCCTCTCCTGGGCCATAGTGGCACTGTTGAGGCCCTACCTCAAACACCGTGTCCACAGGAGGGACATGGAGGTGGTGGAGCATGTCCAGAGAAGGGCAATGAAACTGGTGAGGAGTCTGGAGAAAAGCCTTATGAGGAGCACATGAGGGATCTGGGTTTGTTCAGCCTGGAGAAAAAGAGGCTAAGGGGGAGACCTTCTCACTCTCTACAACTACCTGAAAGGGTGTTGTAGCGAGATGGGGGTCGGTCTCTTCTCCCAAGAAACAAGAGATAGAACACAAGGAAACATCCTCAAGTTGTTCCAGTGGAGGTTTAGATTAGATAGTAGGAAAAAAATTGTTCCCCAAATGGTTATCAAGCATTGGAACAGGCTGCCCAGGGAAGTGGTTGTGTCTCCATTCCTGGAAGTACTTAAAAGATGGGTACAGGTAGTGCTGAGGGGCATGGGGGTGGATGGTAGCGTTGTGTTGATAGTTGAATTTGATGATCTCAAGGGTTTCTTCCAACCAAAACAATTCTGTGATTCTCTATATGACCATGTTTCCTTTAAGCTAACCAGCCTTCACTGGCTTGTCCATGGCTTGGGGGATTTGGGAGGCTGGTGGGCCCCGTTGCACGAGCAGACAGGTCGCATAGCAGGAGGACACTGCATGCTGCAGGTCAAGTGGATTTTGCAGGCAACTGGAATTACTAATCCAAGCAATTACCTTGAATCTGGCAAGTTTGCACTGCTGCCAATTTCCACTTAATTTGGTTATGGCTTCATCTTCCTGCTCAAAGGAGCAAACGGGACAACGGAGTAGTCTGAGGCTGCTGGGTTGGTTTTACACACATCCTTCTTGCTAAAGGAGGAAGAGAAAACAGAGAAAGAAAGAAAACAGAGCTTTAATGAAGTTGTGTGTTTATTGATAGCAGTGGAAAAAGACTAGTGTGGATAAATGGGGCTGGTGACTTGGGAAAACTAAATATCCTGAATCTCCCTACCCTGCTCTGAACTGGATTTAAATTCCACTGGTCTAATCATTGCTAATTTTTGGATTGTATCATTGCTAATAGCCTGTGTTGAAAATGCTGCGGGTGGAATTAAAGCTGAGGGCTTTGTACAGTCACCAATATTTATATACACGCAGGAACTTAATGGTGTGTTGTCAGTAGGCTTCAGAGTTAACCAACCGTCCATGTGCTGGCTCTTGGAGCACAGTCCCCAGCACAGCCCCTTTTGGGGGACATCAGGTGCTAGTAGAAGATGCCAAATTTGACACGTGGGCAAGCGGAGGAAGAGCCTTTTAACCTTCGGTCAATGCTCCAACCTGAAATTCGTTCCTTTGGGAAAAGCGATACTTCTCTTTTAACTTCGGGGAGGCTGAAAATAGTCCCGTTACCGGAACCCCGTGAGCTTCCGCCACCTTGGCCCCGCTTACGGAGAGCGCCTCATGCAGAAGCAAGGAAGCTTGTGTTACAGCTATTTTGGTTTTATTTTTATGTGCGTCTCGATAGCTGAAAATAAAAAAAAAAAAAGAATAAAATAATAAAAATATCACTCCCCGGCTTTCAGGCGAGGCGCGGCGGTCCCTGATGAGAAGCATCCGCCGGGATCAGCCTCTCGATTGCATTTCTTTGATTTGACAGCAAAAGTGCCCATAGAAACGTCAAAAAAAAAAACCAACCAACCAACCCCAACACCGGCATTTAGGCACGTTTCCAGCTTAATCATCCCCTGCGAGCGATGGAAATCAGCGGCTTGAAAATCCAACAGCACTTGGTATTAAAATAGCAGAGGGTAAACATTGGCTCCTATCAATAACTTTAATTATGGTTTGGGTTTTTGTCTTAAATAGGCGCACGTTGCCATAGGGAAATAAAAGTTTAGCATCCAGACGCGCTCAGCGGGGCGGTAGCGTCTTTGGACGTGGCGTAACGTGCTTTTATAGCATAAATTAAAATAAAATAGGGTTTTAGTGGCCTAGTCTGAAAATTGCACACTTTTGGGCTGAGACGGCGTGGTTTCTGGTCTGACCACCGTGTTGGCATTCGGACGGGGCAAGCGAGTTTTACCTCTCTGGAGCTGAACCCTGTGGGGGTTTTCCAACCATCAAACAAAGTGCAGAGGAGGCTTTGTGTGTGCTACCGATAGCCAAACCGAAAGGAAAAACAAACACCCATAAAAGCTTTTTCTTTTGGGTTTTGGTTTTATTTTTTGGGGGGGGGTCATTGACAGAAAAGGAAAGTGCCGGGTGAGTGTGAAGTCCCATCTTCGTTACGCTCCGAACCTGGAAAATACAGATTGCAGCACGTGGCGGGGGCATGCATGGCTTCCCCATGCATTTGTCATCTTTTCATTTCTTTTTTCTTTTATTATTTCCCACTCTTGATTTTATCCAAAATTAAGGGAGGGAAGTGGCACCCCTCGGTCTGTTAAATGTTCATTTTTTGCCAAGTTACGCCGCTTCGTGCCCACGAGACGCCACCGGATTCCTGTGGCAAGGAGCCCTTAAAATTTCAACAGCTCTACCTATAAATATAGTCGCCGTGAAAGGCAATCTGGCTTTAAAAAAAAAAAAAAGTAAAAAAAAAAAGTTGCTTTTTTTAGTCCCACTGTATCTGCCTGACTTTAGTGCAATGCAATGCATCTCCAGCCGGGCGGTGAAGGCGAGGCGGCGTGGAGCATTGAGTTTCTTAATTCCTCTTGCTAATTTAGGTGAAGAATGGGTACAAGCAGAGGAAAAAATAAATAATAATAATAAAAAAAATAGTCATTTTTGCTGTCCTGAAGATTTTTAAGGGGTGGGAGGGTGAGGCTGGCTCTAGGCAATGACGTGGCTATTGCAGAGGGACGTTTGCTGATGGCTTGGTCCTGGTGGCTCCCCAATAGCTGCCACACAGTGGGGAGATGCCGAATGGGGGGAACAAAGGAGCCTGGAGCATCTCTTGGGTACGAAGCCATGTCCTGGGTGAAAAATAAAAGCAAAAACCAAATTCATAAATTAAATAAAGCAATCAAAAAGTTGGCTGCCACCTCGCCCTGGAGGTGTCTGAGCTCACCTGGCTCCTCTCTGATGCAACCGTGGCTGCTTGGGGGGTGGTTTTGGGCATGTCCAGGGTGTTCCTTATATATAATGTATATATGCACACACATACACACATATACATATTGAAAGGGCATTGTAGAGAGGTTGGTGCTGGTCCCTTCTCAAGGGCAATTAGTAATAGAACAAGAGGGAATGGCTGCAAGCTGCAGCAAGGTAGGTTTAGACTGGACATTAGGAAAAAATTCTTCCCAGAAAGAGCGGTCAGCCAGTGGACTGGGCTGCCCAGGGAAGTGGTGGAGTCACCATCCCAGACTGTGTTTCAGAGTAGATTAGATGTGGTGTTGAGGGATATGGTGTAGGGGAGAACTTGTAGAGTAGGGCTGATGGTTTGACTTGCAACCAAAAGATTCTATGATTCTATATATATGACCACAGTGTTCTTCTGGGTGCTTCTCCATGTCCATGGGGATCCCCCTACCAGCCCCACATTGTGAAGTGGGGCGCTGTCCCACCACACACATCCTGGTGGAGAAGCCCCCTTCCCTGCCTGCAGGTCTGGAATTTCACTTGAAAAAACACCTAAAAAGGAGGGATGGTTTTGCAGCTTAGCGATGCTTTTCTGCCTGCCCTGCGCTCACATAGGGAAAAAAATAAATCTGCTTTTGCAGCATGAAGCCCTCGGTCACCTTGTGGGGAAAAAAAAAAACCAAACCGGGTGGGGGTGGGATGGGTCACAGGGTTGGGAACTGGGTGAGAGTGTGGGGTGGGAGATGTGGAAGGGGTTGAATTGCTGCGTGTGCAGTTGGGAGAAACGCTGAGCCGGGGCTGCGCGGGAGCTGCAGACAGGATCCTCACGTGACCGTCTGAATTTCAGACCAGTGCTGGACCACTTTGCCAACAGCCTCTCGCGGCTCATCAGCTGCGATAGCCCTGCTTTTCTGGGTGGTTTCCCACCCCCCCTTCCTCCCAATCCTTTTCTTTCCTCTTTATTCCCCACCCTGCCCCATCTCCCAGCCGGAGGAGGAGGGATGAATCCACCACGGAGGGTGGCTGCAGCTGCGCAGGGTCTGTATCCAAATGGTTTCCTGAAAGGCAAGTTTGTGGGTTGGTTTTTTGTTGGGTTTCTTTTAACCTTAAAAATGTTTTTACTGCCCGTCTCTCTCATCTGGGCTGGTTTGGATGTTGTATGTCAGGCTTAGTTTCTCATGACAGCGAGCAATTAGAGGACGGGGGGAAGGAGGGGCTGAATGCTTCTTTTATTATTATGATCATAATTATTAGTAGCATTATTAGTATTAATATTATTATATAGTAGTAGTACTAGTAGTAGTAATATTAGTAGCGTTATCATTCTTTTTCTTGACGTGCTGATCTCTGCAGCGGTATCGTAGCCGATCGATGGTAAATGTGTTCCCTCTCATCTCTGCAATAGTTCTTGGCGATTTCCTCTTTTACGTCACTGCAGTTAATAAGATGTTTAACTTGAGAGCTGGGGGCGATGTGGCGTGTTATCGTGTTGCAGGGGAAAAAAAAGGGGGGGGGGGATGACGAGTTCCCGCACAGACTTGTGCTGGGGAAGATCATTATCGATGCAACCTTTCAGGCTGGGGAGAGCAGCTGGGTTTGGAGTGGAACCGTTGTCTTTCACCCTTTAATGAACCTGACCTGGCTGCATCGTAATTCTTTATGTATTTATTTATTTCATTTTATTATCACAGTGATTTTTTTTTATTTTTTCCATCTAATACTGAGAGAAGCAACTCAACCCTCTATATCTGCTGCGTTGCCAGAGTCAAGGGTACACATCTTGATTTTTTTTTTAGATATATATAGATATATATATAAAATCTTTTTTTAGCTGACTGTACCTGCCTGGCTGGACTTAGATTTATTTTTTTTTCTTTTTCCCTGTTTCTTTGGCCTGAGGGCTTTTTTTACCCCAACGCTGGGGTGACAATGCAGGTGCAGTACCTGCAGAGCCAGAGCCCTCTCCGGGAGGGCTGTTGACTGTGTGTGTGCTCGAGTCCTCTGCCTGTCTCCAGTTGAGGATAGAGTTAACAAAGCGTCGCTGTTGAATGCGCCTTGACCAGAAATACTGTCCCTCGGTGCCACGCTTTGCAAGGCCAGCTTGTCGAGAGCGGACAAGTTGGTCAATAAACGCTCCGAGCGGCACCCTTGGGACTTCTGCACTGAAATGGAAACGCTTGTGTCCTTCAGCCAAGTTGTTTTCTTCCCCACTCCTGGCTTCTTCCTTCTCCAACATGCCACTCAAACCCTCTCCTTTCTGCTGTGTTTTTCCACAAGTGTCTTTCAAGCATGACAGCAGGGAGAAGAAAGCTGGTGTGGGGCCACGGGTGCTGCGACGTGGGGGGCTGATGGCTATCAGCCCAACCCTTGCCTGTGGGTTTTAGGGGGGTGGGGAGTTCCCCTTTGTGCCAGGTGACTTGGTGGCTGCCAGCCAGCTGTACGGTGCAGGTGGGTTGGTGTCTGGCAGCAGTTGGGCATGGGGCTCTACCCACCACCAGTCCCATTGCACTGGCCTCCACCTTTTCTGGGGCTACTACCTCATCTCAATGGTTTGAGGCAGATAGCTTGGCCGGGGTGACCAAGGTGTCCCATGTAGGTGTGGAGCAGAGAAGGGCTCCATAACATTCTCAGGGCAACAGCGTGAGCAGGGGGGCATGGAGGTTTTGCAAGAGGAACAACCACAGCTCTGTTGGTGGCATCTTCCAGTCTTCAAGCAGGACCTGTTGCTTGCAGTCCTGCTTGCGTTTATTTAGCTGCAGACCTACCATCAGTGACTTTGCCTATTAACCCCCTTTCTTTTTTCTATTTTTAAAGAGCACAATGCTTCCTAAAAAGCAAGATGCCACCAGTACGTTGGGACATTGGTTTGGGTTTTTTGGAGGGTCACCACCTCCCAGCTCTACTCTTGCTCCAGAGAAGCAGCAAGGTGGTTGAGTGCAATTTTCAGCCCTCATGGGAACAAGGTCTTAAGTAACCCCACCACATCCCGGTTGCTGGATGTGGGAGTTAATTTTTCTTGCTTCTGCCATGCACCAGAGCCCTCTCCGTGCTGCTCCTGCAACCTGGGGCGACGGGGAAGTTTGGGTGCAACTGGGTGCTGGCCAGGCACATGTTCCCAAACTGGGCGGTCGCCCCGGGGCCCGCTTCATGCGAACGGGGTCAGCAGCTGGGAAATTGCAGAGCAAAGTGCCTCCCCAGTAATTCCCAGCTGCCGTTAAAGCAGCTTTAAAATAAATTCCCTCAAAGAGCAATTCCAAGTATTTAAAGGGTTTGAACTTTTCCGGAGAAGAAGGGTTTGGGAGGTGCCGGCTACTGCGATGTGCCCTGGCACGGTGGGGAAAGGCGCCGGGGGAATTGCCCTGATTATCCCAACATCTAGAAAACACATTGTCGGGGGTTTTGTTTGTTTTTTTTTAATGTATATCTTACGTTTATTTACTAGCTGGGTGTGTGACACAACCATCAGAAGCGGGGCGCTGCTGGAAGCAAAGCTTGCCTTAAACTGGGAAGGTGGGTTGCTGAGCAGCGTCCTGGGTTGCAGGCGATCCCTGGGGCTCGATCCCTGGGGCTCGGCAACCCTCACCGTGGCCTCCTACCTGGCTGCAAGCGCCTACCCGGGGCTGGGCGCCCCTCGCCGTGCATTCCTCAGCCTGCTCTGCTTGGTAACGTGGGCACAACAGAAAACAAACTTTGCAGCGAGCCTTGCTCTCCCAGAGCCCCTTATTATCACAGTGATCAAAAAAAACAACCCAAAAAAACAACCCCAAAAAAACCCAACTTTGGAGCAAAGTAGCCTTTTTTTTTTTACTTTTTACTTTTTTTTTTTTTTTCTCATGCTCATGAAAATTCCCATACCAAACCAGTAACCTCTGCTGCCCCCGGTTCATTATTTTTTAAGGTGGCGTTAGGGGGCATTTAAGGGGAGGCTTGTCCAGCCCAGCTTCCCAGCCTCTGCGTCCCCTCCTTATTTGCACCCCATCAGTGCCAGATTACAGCCTTGGATTTGCTTATGTGGTAGGCAGAAAAACAAGGATTTTGGTCAACAGATAGGAAAATTTGTCTCATCTGCACTCCCCCACCCCGAAAGGCTCTGGATTGCCCTCCCTGTGCCGATGCTCCCTAGGGTGATACATCCCGGAGGGTACAACCTGATGGTCACAGGGATGTCCCCGTGAGGCTGGGTACCCCGAGCTGGGGAGAGCCAAGCCTTTCCTTGCAAGGACAGTGCTGGGTTCCTGCCAAAGTCCCCTCTCCGGGGCCCTGCCACCAGTGCAAGCGTGGTCAGGCTGAAGGCTGGCAATTAAACCCACGATCCGGGTCACCTCCTCCCCTTCTTGGTACCCCAACTGATGGGGATGCTGGCAGCGGGGAAGCAGACAGCAAAGCCACATCCAGATGGGATGATCTTGCACCTCTGCATGCACCTTCAAAGGGTTTGGGGATGAAATGAGCCAGTTTGGAGTAAAACCACCCTAGAAATCCCATTACAGCAGGGGTTTCCATCCTGTGGGCCCTTCATTGTCGTGACCCAGCCACTCCCAGTTCAAACCAGCTTTGTTCGTGGGCTGCGCTTTGCTCTGGCAGCTTCTTAATTAACTTTGTATCACAGATGTGATATTTTTATTTTTTTTTAATTTATTTTTTTCCTGTGTGTACGTGGCAGAGCCATCTCCTGAGAGGTGGGAGAAAATACATCTTGCTCTTTAAGGCCAGGTGGGGAAACCTGCAAAAGGCAGGGGAAGGCTTGCCGTGCATGGGACAGCAGTGAGTCCAATCCCAGCCCAAAGTCGCATCCACCAGACCACACACTTAGTTCTCCTCTTTTCTTTATTTTTTTCTCTCTCTTTTTTTTTTTTCCTCCCAAACTAATCCCTCCAGCCCCTTAGGCTTTTTTATTTTTTTTTTTTATGGTTGTTGTTGTTGTTGCTCCTCTCTCAATTCCTTCGCATTTGCAGGCTGGCTGCCAGCACACAACGCGCTATAAAAAGGGGACTTGTTCTTCAAGCTTCCCTCCGGTACCACGGCATTTGCACAAATAGCAACACGTTGGACAAGTAGGTCTGATTCCCTCTGCTGTTACCGAAATGCTTGTAGGGTGCTTGGGGAGTAGAGCCAGTGTCTTCAGACAAGCCCAGTGGAATTAGGCGGGGGGAGCCCAAATCCCAGCCGGTGTTTAAGCTCCTGTCAGCTGGAAAAACGGAGCCGTGCCTTTTTATTTTCCTCCCTGTGCAGCTTCCTTCTCTCCAAGAGCCAGTGGATGCGTTTTGCATCCTTCCCTACCCCACTGGCACAGGTACGGCTGCCAGGTGGGATGCAGGCAAGGGGCAGAAGACCCACATCCTGCCCAAGCCAGCCCCAGGGCCACCACTGATTTTTGGCTGGTCTGGAGGCTGATCCTCCCTGCCGTTACAGGCAGCCACGATGCAAACCCCCTGCCAGCTTCCTTCTTAAAACTAATGAGCCGTTTGACCCTGGCAAGTCCTCTGGGAAAGCCACTGCCGGAGCCTCGCAGCTCACACGGATACAAACTGCTCTCGTTTCCAGCTTAAATTTATTTGTGGATGACTCGGACGCATTTGGCCTCGTTCTTCTTGTACCCGCGCTGGCTTTTAGCTCAGATGGCTCTTTTCCCTGCTCTGGTATTTATCCCCTGGCAGGCTCCACCGAGCACCGTGGGCCTGCCAACCTAAATAAGCCCAATTTTCCTGGTTGAGAATGGATGGAGGGAGGCATAAGGGCATCGAGGCTTCCCTGTCATAGAATGCTTAGAGTTGGAAGGGATCTTACAGATCATCTAGTTCCAACCCCCTGCCATGGATCGGGACACCTCCCACTAGACCAGGTTGCTCAAAGCCCCATCCAACCCAGCCTCGATCCATCCCTGGAGCGGGTATGGCCACAGCAACTCGCAGCTGCAGCTCATCCTCCCATTAACTGAGGAAAATCCACCATGCCACCTCTCCACATCCTCACCAGGCAGGGATGGTCCCAACCCGCAGAAAGAACACCCTGACCGTCCTCTCCAATTTGAAGCCATCATCTAATTTCATTAGAATTTAATTTCCTCCTCTTTTGCAACGCAAAAGCCATTTTGGTGGAAGATAAGGGTTTTGGGGTTGTTTTCTTCCCCTACTGCAGCCTTCAGTAATGCCCTTCCCTCTCCTTTGGGTTGGCAACCTCGGGTAGCTGCAGGACCACTTGTGCCCCCAGCCGTGCTAATCTCAGCCCTGCTCTTCTGAAGCAGTTTTCCCGTGCACAGCTGTGCCAGGCACTTTGCTGAAAGGCTAAAGTGGATTTACAGCACTTAAGTTCATCAGAGCAAAGTATACTTGTGGCTCCTTACTGTTTTTTTTGGGTGTTTTGGACCTTAAGAAGATTCAATACTTTTTGGTTTAAAACCCTGCCGAGGTGTGTTTGAGGCTTCGTGTGTGAGACCTTGGGGAGCTCTTCGCTCAGGGCAGTGGCTGGGAGCCGGTTCAGGTGTAGGAAGAGCTGTAAGGTGTTTGCTTTCCCCCCCAGGGGTGCTCATTTCTCACCTTGGGGGCCTCATTTTCCCCACCAGTTCTTTTCCCTGTCACATTCAACCTCTTTGGTGCCATTTTTTCCTTGCACACAGTTGCCTTTTTGCACTTTCTTGGGAAGGTCTGTGCTTGTTCCTGGTGGTGCTGGGATGCTGGTTTGCCTTTCCCAGTTTGGACCCCTGCTGCTTTCTTGACAACTGGAGCCCAGCCATTACCTTTGATGGAAAGAAAGATGCTCCAGGTGCCATCACTCACCAGCTCCTTAATTCCTCCAAGTTTTCCTTTACTTAGGAACCTATTTTTGTTTGCCTTTATTTATTTCCCCATGCTGCCTAATCTAAACTGCATCAGCGTGTGTCCGTATGAGGCAGGATTTTACATTTCCCTGCAGAGTCCTTCCATCATGCCGTGCCCTCATTAAGCCAGGCGTAAATTGGCATCACTGAGGAGGAGCTGGGCTCTGTGGTTAATTAGTAGGATTATTCTCATCTCCTCATGGTTTCCAGCGAAGCTGCTGGGCTGGTACAACGCTGTTCCCCCCGACGCTCGTCTCCGCTGCTGGGGATAGCGATGCTAATCCAACACCAAGGATCAGCAGCAGATCCTGGGGAGAAGCCAGCAGACCTCATTGTATCTTTCTGTGTTAAGTGATTTATTTTACTGGGGTTTTTTTTGACCCCAAGCTCTTTTTCTCCCAGGTGTAGTTCTTTAGTCCATCAAATCACGGGAGCGACTCTTTATCAGGAAGTGTAGTGATAGGACAATGGGAAAACGGTTTTAAACTGAAAGAGGGGAGATTTTAGATTAGATATTGGGAAGAAGTTCTTTCCTGTGAGGGTGGTGAGACACTGGAAGAGGTTGCCCAGAGAAGCTGTGGCTGCCCCATCCCTGGAGGGGTTCAAGGCCAGGTTGGATGGGTCTTTGAGCAACCTGGTCTGGAGGGAGGTGTCCCTGTCCATGGCAGGGGGGGTGGAACTCCATGATCTTTAAGGTGCCTTCCAACCTGAACCATTCTGTGATTAACTTTCTACCCTGAGTTTTTTTTGACCAATCTGTTGGCTCTTTCGCAGCTGCAGCTTCAGCGCCAGATAAGTGCATTGCACCAGGTGCTTATTGGTCGTATCACTGGTTTTGCCTTTTTATGGTGTTTCCTCACTACCTAAACCAGCACCCACAGCTTCTAGCACTCATGGCGGGTGCAGCTGGGCATTTTCTCCCTGCAGCCAGTGTTCCTCCTTCCTCTCTCCTCGTTGGTTTGATTTCTTGCTGTATTTAGAGCCAGGAGTAGTCAGTGCATATTTTGCAACCTTCTGCTCCTGTTATTCATTTTTGTAGAAATGAAGGGGAAGGAACCACAAGCAATAAAGAGCCCGAGGTTTGAGGACTGGCTGTTTATTTGTCAAAGCTAGAAATGCAGTGGGTGAAGAGGACGAGAGGAAATCCTCAGTGCAAATGTACCTCAATTAAATTTAGGCTTGCATAAGTTAAAACTAAGGAGGGGGGACCTAGCTGAATGGGGGCATTTCTTGCTGTAATTATACATTAATCACTACCATTATTGCAAGTAACATCTTAGTTTGCCTTTTGCATGTCCCAGGCTGGTTTTCCTGCACAATCTGCAGCTGGTGCTGGGGGAGCAGTGGTACCCATCTCCATGGCATTGTGGCACCCCTTGCAGTGGGATTGCATGCAGCTGGTGGCAAGTGGGTGGCTATAAACCATCCCCAGGGGTACAAATGCTGGCAAGGAGGCTGAAGCTGGCCATGAGCTGCTGGGGAGGAAGGATGGAGAGCAGGATGGTGGCTCAAACACCAAAGTCAAAGATGCACCAAAGCCCAAAAAGGATAAAAATCAGAGTCTGGACCATTAAGAGAGTTTGAGGACCACTTAAGGTCCTCAAACTACCTTGGAAGCAGTAATTACCAAATGAAAGGGAACTTCTTTGACCAGGTGTTTTGGAGCATCTGGTTTGAACTTCGTGCCTGCGTTTGAGAAGGTGGGGAAAGCTGCTTACTGGGCAAGGCGTAGGCTGTCCTTTAGGGGATACAGCTGGTTACTTACAAAATGCCTTTTGACACCAGGAGCAATTTCCACATCTCTCCTCCTTTTCAGACTGCCTCATCAGTAACTTTCCAAAGCTGGGCATGAGCTGGATTTCTGCTCGAAGGAGAGCATGGGGCCATCTCAGCGTGAAGCAGTGGACAGGGGAGATGGACACTGGGTTTTTCTTTTCTGTTTTGCCCCTCCTCGCTACAGAGGAGGCACTGGCATGTAATTACCGCCAGCTTTAATCCAGCCAGACCAACTGTCTTTCTGGCAAATGCAAATACAATAGGAGCCAAAGGTTATTGCACACCCTAAATAAAACCATTACAGCCCTGGGACCTCACCCAAGCCCAGTCTGCAGAGCATCCAGGACTGGCTTGGTTCAGTTTTCCTGAGCCTGGAAGACTTGGTTTGATGGCAGTGACCTATAACTTTATTTTTTTCTTGGTCATAGTTTCCCCCTGCAAAGCCACCTGCATGCTTGTGGCCACCGTGGCACCTGCCAGGAGCAGAACATCTGGCCAGCATTAGCAAGCCCGCCACAGGATGCACTTGGTTGGGGGGTTTCTTGCCCAAATTATTAGTGGCTTTAATTGAAAGCAGAGACGGGCGAAGGCACATCACGGGGACGCGCATGGCTCAGCCCAGCCCGTGGCTACGATCACCGTCCTGGCGAACTGCTGCCAGATGCAACCTGATGTCCTGGCCATCGGTGGGATGGACAGAGATGTTAGGCACCAAGCAAAGTCCCATTTGTCCTGGAGGAGCCACCCAGGAGGCAGTGCATCCCACTAGGCTTTTCTTGCAGCTACTGAACTGGGGTTTACTCTGAAACCTGAAGGATTTAACTTTCTGTCCCTGAGCAAATACAGCCTGAAGTGATGCAAATGCATGACCTCACCAATCTCAGGAAGAGGTAAATATTGCATCACACTGAGCATACTTTTATCCTTTGCCCCAGTCTGAGAAGTTCTACCCGAGTCCACCCCTACTGCCAGGGACAGGCGAGACCAGGGAGGAGGTATATGGTGGGAAAGGCTTTCTCCTCGCCTCCCAGTTTAATTATCAGTGTCTCGGCGTCTGCAATGTGATGGCTGCTTGTCTGTCCCCCATGTAAGGCTGCTCTGGCCACTGGAGTCCCCACAGGGCTGCCAGCAGGGAGGAATAGGGTTTCACAACCCATCTTTCCACGCTCCCATGAGGTTACTGGAGTGAGACAGGAATGTGCCGGAGAAAATATCCCAACTGCTGTTAAAAGGCACAGCTTTCTCTGCCCCCTTCCAGGACAGCCATTCCCCTACTGCACCAGATGCCCTCCTCTGGCTGGCAGCGCCCACTGGAGCCAGCCCCGTGTCACCTCTCTGTGTCACCCTGGGGTGACTTTGCCCTCTTGGCCTCCCCTTCATGTGCAAATAATTGCAATTGTGATAAGCAGGCTCTTTTATGAAGAAACTCTTTTGCTTTTCCCTCACTGTGCTCCTGGGACAGAGCTCAGTCACTTTTATATCTGGACAATAAATCTCCAGGACACACCCTCCACGCAAGGCAGGAATAATGGGCCTGCCAGATGCTTGTTCTGTCTGGGTGAAGAGCACGCCAGCCAATTGCAGCATCTGTAAATAATTTTTCAGGAGAGCCCAGGCAGCGCAGGAGTCTCGGTTAAATCCCTTTTTTCCAACCTTTTTTGAATCTTGGTAGAGGTTTCTGGGCTGCCCAGAGCAGAAACATCTGGGAGCTGTGGCAGCCTGTAGTGAAAGACGCATCCCACACGTCTTGGGAGGAAGATGAAGAAATCTTCATCTGTAAGGTATGAAATCCGTGCCAGCAAACGTTGAGAGAGTCCATTTTCTTGGCCCCACTCTTTGCATCCGCTATTGCTTCAAAATAGTGGGAGCATCAGGTGATGAGATGTGGTCCTGGGGGGTGGAGGGCACCGGGGAAGCTTGAACTAGTTCAGTGTTCAGCGAGCTACTCTTGGGTGATGGGACACAGAAACGGCTGAAAGTAGGGGTGACTTCTCCATTGGGTCTTCTTTTGGGGCTCTGTGACCCCAGTCCACATGTTCTCCAGCAAGAACTCCTACATGTTCTCTGCAGAAGGTCTTGTTGCATCTGGGGTTGATGGCTGGGCTGTTGCACTCGCCCTGGCTTCTCTCCTAGGCTACTTAAAAGCCTCTTAGACTCTTTCAGGCAGCCTTGGCAGGTCTCTGCTTTTCTAACTCCAGCGCTGGAGAGCCACAGCCATAAAGTCTTTCCCCAGCTATTAGGAAGTGGTTACTCTCCTTGCGTGTCTTTCCATTGCCAGAAGTTGGTAAATGGAGAGGTTCTACACAAATAAACTTCTCAAGGGCAGAGAGTCAAAATATCCCTGGGCTTGTTTGGTGGGAAAAGGTTAACCAGCGTGAAGTCTATGAATTGCCGCTGACCCGTCTTTGTTGACAAAATATGGTGTTATTAATTGGAGTTGCAGGCAAACAGCTTGGGGATATTTAGAAGGAGCTTGTCTATCACAAGGGCCAAGATCTCCCTGGGGGAGGATCTGGCTGGGCTCTTTGGAGATGCACCTAAGATCTCGGCCATGGTTTGCGGTTTTGTTGCTGAGGATGTGGTATGTAGGGGTCTTAATCTCCCACAGTGGCCGTTGGAGCATGGGGATTCACCAACGGTGGAGCAGCAGCAACCGAATAAGGATGAGAGGAGCCCACCAAGAAGTCAGGCACCGGATGACACCTTTAGGGCAAGCTGAAAGTCAATGTGTTGATCTAGTTGAAGATGTTCATGCCCATTGCGCAGGGGTGTTGAACTAGATGATCATTAAAGATCCTTTCCAACCCAAACTATTCTATGATGATTATAATGAGACTTCTGGGTCCCTAAATTCAGGTTTCTGCTCTCAAGCTGGATCTTACCCATAGCATCATTGCCTGGGAAGGAGCAACAGCTTCACAGTGAAGGTGACGTTCAGGTGTGTGACCTGTGCTGCTCCCAGCATGGTCCTCAATTTCAGCAGACGCTGATCATTGCATTGACACAGTCGATGTTCTCTCCCTGTTGTTCCCCTAGCATGGTGGCTTATTTTAGACCATGGCAGGGCAGTGGTTGGTTCATGGCCTGGTGGCACTTCCATCACAACATTTCAACTGGAGAAGAACTGCCATCGTGGCAGCCGAGCCTGGCAAGCTCCAGCACCGGCTGCTCCTGTCGCGGCTGCAGGTTCATTCACAGCCTCTCATGGCAGCGTGTGATGAACAGCTTGCTTCCTTCGGCCTGGAAGTGAGCAGAAAAAGCTGCCCTGGCGTCAGCCCAAGACGGAAGCTATGGGAATCCTCCTCAACAGCGTGACAGCAGACACTCATCTTAAGCGGGGCCGGTGCTGGGATGCTCTCACCCAACAAGCCCACAGCAAAGCCTGTCCCGTTGCAGGAAGAACTTGCCTTGGGCTGCCAGGTTTCCTGCGCGTCTGCGTGACTAAGCGTGTTGGGAAGCACCTTCGGTACGTGCCAGAGTGGTGGAAATTGGGCTGCCACTAAAGAAACATGCCAGTGCATGTCCCACCATGCTTTGAGGAGGTGGGTAGT
Source organism: Jacana jacana (assembly GCA_013400555.1). NCBI lineage: Eukaryota > Metazoa > Chordata > Aves > Charadriiformes > Jacanidae > Jacana > Jacana jacana. The sequence continues at coordinate 366,162 of VZTM01011734.1, read as the reverse complement.
ACCTACTGGAAGCAGGCAAAGGGGCTGTGCCTTCTCCTCAGTTTCCCTTAAAGGCTGACAAACACCTCCAGAGTAAGGTCAGCCATATTTAGGTGATTCCTAACGTGGGTGAAAGGTGCTCCTCAAGAGCTACCAGGTCCCTGGTATCCCCACAGCTGCAGCCCCCTCTCCTGGGATGCTCAGCCTTGCTGAATTCATAGAATCATCATAGAATGGTTAGAGTTGGAAGGAACCTTAAAGATCATGTAGTTCCAACACCTTCCATTAGAGCATGTTGCTCAAAGCCCCATCCAGCCTGGCTTTGAACACTTCCAGGGATGGGACATCTACAATTTCTCTAGGCAGCCTGTGCCAGTTTCTCACCATCCCCACAGTAAAGAATTTCTTCCTAATATGTAATCTAAATCTCCTCTTTTCCAGTTTAAAAAGGTTCCCTGTCATCCTATCGCTCTACTCCCTGATCAAGAATCCCTCCCCATCTCTTCTGTAACCCCTTTAGGGACTGGAAGGGGCTATAAGGTCTCGCTGGAGCTTTCTCTGGGCTGAACAACTCTCAGCCTGTCCTCACAGCAGTGGGGCTCCACCCCTCAAATCATCTTCGTGGCCGCCTCTGGATTCACTCCAACAGGTCCATGTCCCTTCTGATGTTGGGGGACACGCAAACATGCCTTGGAAGAGCAAACAAGAGCAAGATCCATACACCTGTTCCTCTTGTGAAGCCTCTCAGCATGACCCTGCCAAGGGTGAAGTAGCTGCAGGGGTGGAGCAGTCCATCGGGCAGGAATTCGGAGCAGCCTGACCGTTCTCTGCAGAGCGACCATGGCAAGCAGCCCACGTTTCACAAGTGGGGTTTTCCCATCAGGCTCTCCAGCTGCTATAAATAACAGGAACCGTTTTGTCCTTTTCTGCTCTTGAGAAGGTCAGGAGCTGGATTCTATGGTCTTTGGATCTTTAATGAGGTTGGAGTTTTATGCAGTATACCCAAAGTCCCCCGGGGCCAACTGCTTGGGGCCGTTTGGTTCGTTGGATGACGGAGTCTTAAGCCCCGGATTTTGACAATGTTGACCTTAGCTACCCTTTACAAGATGTCAGGTCCTGCTAAATGCTCCATATGCTCTTCGTCTCCAAGGTGGGATGTTAACTCTTGGATCACTGCTCACAAGATATATGAACCATCCTCTGTCTGCAGTAGGAAAAGCTTCTACCATGGATCCCAGGATGGCTACAGGGACACCAGCTGCTGACTCTTTAACGCTTGGTGTTCTACTTATGATGGGTTAATTCCTAAGATTTTACCTTTGCCTTCTCTGTCAAGGAAGCTGGTCTTTCCTCTGTCTCCCCTGAGACTGGTGGACCAGCTGTTTGACTCCTTGGTGGTCAGTCTCTGATGGCCAGACCATTTCATTTACCACCGTGTTCTTGCCAAAGGGGAACAAAGTGTCCCTGAGAAGTGGCAGATTTTAAACAGCCTTCAGTGCAAACTGATTTTCTAAATTTTATTCAAATTATTCACATTGCAATATCCCCCCAAAGCAATACTCAGTTAAGCTTGAGGTGAAACTACTCATATTACTCTGCCATCTCCATTATTGAGGTGTGCTCCTTGAGCCTGTCTCCTTCAGCTGTGGTATCCTACCAAAGCTCTCGTTCTTTGTGGTTGCTATGTCCTAGGTTGTGTGTCCTCCCTCCCTGTGGCTAGGACTTCGGTCAACACTATGGTGTGTTGAGACTGCTTAGTTTGAGGAAGAGGCTGAGGGGAGACCTCATCACTCTCTACAACTACTTGAAAGGACATTGTAGAGAGGTTGGGGCTGGTCTCTTCTCACAGGTAATTAGCAATAGAAGGAGAGGGAATGGCTGCAAGCTGCAGCAGGGTAGGTTTAGGTTGAGCACTAGGAAAGAATTCTTCCCAGAAAGAGTGGTCAGGTACTGGAATCAGCTGCCCAGGGAGGTGGTGGGGTCAGCATCCCTGAATGTGTTTAAGGGTAGATTAGTTGTGGTGTTGAAGGATATGGTGTAGGGGAGAACTTTGTAGAGTAGGGCTGATGGTTGGACTTAATGATCCCAAGGGTCTCTTCCAACTTAAATGATTCTATGGTGCCAAGGGGTGGTTGGAAAGGTCCTAAGGCATAAGAATGGTCTCAGCAAAAACAGATCAAAAGAACCTATTTCCGGTGCAATTAATGGATACGTGCCAAGGCTGGGAGTTATCCCACTTTACCCCTTAAATTAAGGATGTGACTGCCCCATGCTTCCACCATAGTTAGGATAAAGGATGGTTAATTACCTCCAGAAGTTGGTTTAATCCACATACATGGCAACTACCCTTCCATTACCTTTTCCATTCATTTAAGAGGAAGTGAAGTGCAAAGTCTGAAGATGCTTGTCTGGGTCGAGCTGATGTGGAAGAAAGTCACTCAGACCTTCTCTGGCTGGTGTCATCGATGGGTCTCCATTGGGGTCATATTATTTCTCCCTGGGGATTCCCAGCTCCCCTCCACATGGTTTGCCTGGCCTGTGCTTGCAGCAGGATGGAAACCCAGCAAATCAAGCAGGAAGGTCCAGCCCCAGGAGTTTGCTCAGATATCTTGAGAGCTTTCCTGTGTCATNGTTTCTCACCATCCCCACAGTAAAGAATTTCTTCCTAATATGTAATCTAAATCTCCTCTTTTCCAGTTTAAAAAGGTTCCCTGTCATCCTATCGCTCTACTCCCTGATCAAGAATCCCTCCCCATCTCTTCTGTAACCCCTTTAGGGACTGGAAGGGGCTATAAGGTCTCGCTGGAGCTTTCTCTGGGCTGAACAACTCTCAGCCTGTCCTCACAGCAGTGGGGCTCCACCCCTCAAATCATCTTCGTGGCCGCCTCTGGATTCACTCCAACAGGTCCATGTCCCTTCTGATGTTGGGGGACACGCAAACATGCCTTGGAAGAGCAAACAAGAGCAAGATCCATACACCTGTTCCTCTTGTGAAGCCTCTCAGCATGACCCTGCCAAGGGTGAAGTAGCTGCAGGGGTGGAGCAGTCCATCGGGCAGGAATTCGGAGCAGCCTGACCGTTCTCTGCAGAGCGACCATGGCAAGCAGCCCACGTTTCACAAGTGGGGTTTTCCCATCAGGCTCTCCAGCTGCTATAAATAACAGGAACCGTTTTGTCCTTTTCTGCTCTTGAGAAGGTCAGGAGCTGGATTCTATGGTCTTTGGATCTTTAATGAGGTTGGAGTTTTATGCAGTATACCCAAAGTCCCCCGGGGCCAACTGCTTGGGGCCGTTTGGTTCGTTGGATGACGGAGTCTTAAGCCCCGGATTTTGACAATGTTGACCTTAGCTACCCTTTACAAGATGTCAGGTCCTGCTAAATGCTCCATATGCTCTTCGTCTCCAAGGTGGGATGTTAACTCTTGGATCACTGCTCACAAGATATATGAACCATCCTCTGTCTGCAGTAGGAAAAGCTTCTACCATGGATCCCAGGATGGCTACAGGGACACCAGCTGCTGACTCTTTAACGCTTGGTGTTCTACTTATGATGGGTTAATTCCTAAGATTTTACCTTTGCCTTCTCTGTCAAGGAAGCTGGTCTTTCCTCTGTCTCCCCTGAGACTGGTGGACCAGCTGTTTGACTCCTTGGTGGTCAGTCTCTGATGGCCAGACCATTTCATTTACCACCGTGTTCTTGCCAAAGGGGAACAAAGTGTCCCTGAGAAGTGGCAGATTTTAAACAGCCTTCAGTGCAAACTGATTTTCTAAATTTTATTCAAATTATTCACATTGCAATATCCCCCCAAAGCAATACTCAGTTAAGCTTGAGGTGAAACTACTCATATTACTCTGCCATCTCCATTATTGAGGTGTGCTCCTTGAGCCTGTCTCCTTCAGCTGTGGTATCCTACCAAAGCTCTCGTTCTTTGTGGTTGCTATGTCCTAGGTTGTGTGTCCTCCCTCCCTGTGGCTAGGACTTCGGTCAACACTATGGTGTGTTGAGACTGCTTAGTTTGAGGAAGAGGCTGAGGGGAGACCTCATCACTCTCTACAACTACTTGAAAGGACATTGTAGAGAGGTTGGGGCTGGTCTCTTCTCACAGGTAATTAGCAATAGAAGGAGAGGGAATGGCTGCAAGCTGCAGCAGGGTAGGTTTAGGTTGAGCACTAGGAAAGAATTCTTCCCAGAAAGAGTGGTCAGGTACTGGAATCAGCTGCCCAGGGAGGTGGTGGGGTCAGCATCCCTGAATGTGTTTAAGGGTAGATTAGTTGTGGTGTTGAAGGATATGGTGTAGGGGAGAACTTTGTAGAGTAGGGCTGATGGTTGGACTTAATGATCCCAAGGGTCTCTTCCAACTTAAATGATTCTATGGTGCCAAGGGGTGGTTGGAAAGGTCCTAAGGCATAAGAATGGTCTCAGCAAAAACAGATCAAAAGAACCTATTTCCGGTGCAATTAATGGATACGTGCCAAGGCTGGGAGTTATCCCACTTTACCCCTTAAATTAAGGATGTGACTGCCCCATGCTTCCACCATAGTTAGGATAAAGGATGGTTAATTACCTCCAGAAGTTGGTTTAATCCACATACATGGCAACTACCCTTCCATTACCTTTTCCATTCATTTAAGAGGAAGTGAAGTGCAAAGTCTGAAGATGCTTGTCTGGGTCGAGCTGATGTGGAAGAAAGTCACTCAGACCTTCTCTGGCTGGTGTCATCGATGGGTCTCCATTGGGGTCATATTATTTCTCCCTGGGGATTCCCAGCTCCCCTCCACATGGTTTGCCTGGCCTGTGCTTGCAGCAGGATGGAAACCCAGCAAATCAAGCAGGAAGGTCCAGCCCCAGGAGTTTGCTCAGATATCTTGAGAGCTTTCCTGTGTCATGGAGAGCCATAGACATCAGTTCCATGCCGCCTGCTGCTCCAAGAGCCACACAGGGAAGAGCCAGAGCCACTGTCTGCTGCCTTTCCTGAGCAGATCCAGGAATGCTTTGATGTCTGGCATCCCCAGCACCGGGATTAACCACCAGTCAGACCCCTCCACCACCTGCAAATAAATCTCCTAAACTCGGGCAAGCCCTGCGCAGAGGGGTCCCGACATTCCATTCTTGTGAAATAAGGATTAAAAATAGTTTCTCCCCTTGCACCTGCCCCTTCGAAGCCAAGAGCATGTTTTATTTTTACAGCCCAGATTTCCTAATGGTTGGCTCTTCTGGAGTACAGGGGACAGGGACAAATGGAAAAATTGCCCGTCTCAGCAGCACAAAGAAGGTGGGCAGCGTGGAATGTGTTCATGTATGCATGGGTTGGAAGGAACCCATCCCACCCTAACCTCTCCTTCCTATAACCTCATGCTTCGAAACCAAAGCAAAAATGCAGCTCTGGTGACTGTCCTTAGGAAAAATACCGTACATTGATCCTTTTTGCGTTTCTTTTTAGACACCCTTTCAAGGGAGTGCAAGAATTAAAAATGGAATTGTGTGTTTGTGAGAGTGTTCTATCTAAGGGGTGGTTTGAGTCTAAGTTAGCATCCCCTGCACAGATCTCTGAAGTGATGAAGGAAGCCTGGCTCAGCCCCCATTAAATGGTTTCAGTGAAGCTGAATTATTTTTTTGTAAAAGCCTGTGTGTTTACATTTCATAAGCTCATTTTAAAACACATGTGTATACAAGAGCAGGCTTATTTATACGGCGGAATAGCCCGCTGTGTCCTTACCTGACTTAAGCATCAAGGAAGCAGCCTTCTTTTTTAGCTTTTACAAGTGCTGTTTAGAATAAAATACTGGTTTGCTGCACGCCAGTGAATCTGCCCAAGAGGAGGTCAGGGCAAGGTCTTGTTTTCTGACTGTAAAAAGCTATTTTGCTTGTTTATAGAACTTCCTCTTGCCAGCCATCATTTTAGGTTCATCTGTTAATGACAGCTATAGGTAAAAAACCTCATTTCTTTTCCCCAGAGTGCCTGCCTTGCCAAAATCCCAAACTAGCCAGGCTTCCCAGCAAACAGTGTTTGGGAACTTTCCATTGGTAAACTGGGATTTGTTGGGCGACCCTGTCAGCCCCGGTCTTGGCAAGGTTTCTGGCTTCAAATCCTCCAGGGAAATACATGAGAAAACCTTTAAACCTTTTTTTTTTTTTTTTTTTTTGAGGGGGGTGTGGGAGGGTGGGTCTTGGCATTTTCTGCTTCTCCTGGGAGGAGGATTTTATTCTTTGTTCTTGATTTTAACCATATGGCAGTCTGGTGGCAGGTGAGCAAGGGGCACCTTATAGTGATGAAGAAAAGCTGCAAAGCTGCAGGTGGATGTTGAAAGTCTGGTGCGTTGTTCAACATGGACAAGCAATAGGAGAAGAGGAAATGGCTTCAAGTTGCACCAGGGGAGGTTTAGGATGGATATTAGGAAAAATTTCTAGACCAAAAGGGTTGTCAAACAATGGAACAGGCTGCCCAAGGAAGTGGTGGGATCATCATCCCTGGAGATATTCAAAAGGTGAGTGGATGTGGTGCTGAGAGACATGATTTAGTGGTGGTTTTGGCAGTGTTAGGTTGATGATTAGACTCAAAGACCTGAAAGGTCCCTTCCAACCTAAAGAATTCTATGATTCTGTGACCTTAATAGCGGGTCAGGAAGGTTGAGGAGAGCCTCAAGGAGGTGCTAATTTACACAAAAGCCAAACAAAGCTTTGACTGTAGGACATACAGTTCATCTTGCACAAGGGAGGAAAAGACCATATGTGTTTTATGCTTATGCTCAGATTTGTTTTCTGCTTCTAGCAAGCTTCCATGAAGCATGTGGGCCTGGTGGGTTTGGAGCTGAAGACCTAGGAGGTAGGGCGGTAAGCCTTTTATACTTAGGAGAGAGCTGAAACAGACTTGGTATGAGGGGTGGTTCTCCATCCAGCAGAGCTGTAAAGCAAAACCCTGACCACTGGTGGTTATTTAAAGACTCTCACGGCACTTCCTGCGATGGGAAGGTGCTTGGCCTACGTTCAGATTGGGCGACTGCTCTCTGCAAAGCCAAATAAACAGCAGCCACTTGACCTTTCCACCTTGCGGGCTCGGCCGGATGCCTTGTCCCCAGGCCACGACTGGGCACTGCGCCTCAGACAGGCTTTCTGGACAAGACTGTGTGGAGAATTCAGGGTGATGACTGTGGTTTGGGGTTGAGGGTTGCTTTCCCCATCACGTGAATGACCCCACGGGACGAGTTTGGTTCTGCCCGGAGCTGAGAGGGGGCAACTGGGAAAGGAGGTCTGTGTCTCCAGGATGGGCTGGAATGCCCTATGTGTGGGTCGGTGTCCTTTGGTGACCTTGGGCAGGGCAAAGAGAAGAGAAAATTATATGCTTTAATGCTAGATGTAGTTTAGATGCTAAATTTCCTGAGAGGAGCACAATCCAAGTAGCTAGGACCAGGAATCTCATCCGTCCATCAAGGCATGTTGGGGACACGTGAATGTAGTGCCTTGTCTCTTTTACAGGGTGTCCATGAAGGTGCCAAGGCATCGATGGTGAGATGCCCATGATGATTCTTCATCAGTTGGAGGTGGTCCCCACCAATCTCAACCTTTGTGTGACAGGCAATGTGAAATGGCAGGCGCTCACATGTATGTGTGTTTTGGTGCTTTTACTGGGTTGTATTTAAGTGGTGTGTGTCTCTCCCTACTTCTGGCCCTTCCCCAGTGACCTGAGATGTTTCAGCAACTCACATGAACCCTGCGATGGATGCTCCTTCCTCACATCCAGCAGCAGCCCCTCAGCCTGGGAACTTTTGCAAGACTTGGCAGCAGGGGCTGTTGCAGGAGTATTTCACACAGGACCCAAAAATATTGCTGTCGGTGCAGCACTGGTCAGTCTGAATGCAGGGTCAGGTCCCTAAGAAATCAGACTGTTGACGAGCGAGCTTGAGCGTATTCAAATGTTTCATCTGATTTTCTTGGACCGCAACGTTTCAGAGGGAGCCAAAAAGCTGGCTGCTCTTCTTGTTGACTTTGCAGAGCAGAAATACAGCCAGGTCCAGTGAAATAAGGAAGCCTCAAGTTCTTGGTGTAGCGGAGGAGAAAAAGCTCCATTTGGAAAGGCTCAAATGCCCGCTTTAGAGATAAAAAATGGTGTGCCCTGCCTCGCTCTGCCTGCGCCCAGCATCGAGGATGAGCGCTCGGGCACGGGACAGCACACAATATCAAGCCCCAGGACCAACATCCTTGCCTGACATCCCTCTGAAATGCTATCAAAGAAGCAAAATCCAGGGGTGTTTCTCTCCATTGAGGTCAACAAGGTGGGTCCACGCAGGCCTCGGGGAGCACAGATACAAGCCATGCTGGAACGTGCCAGCGCTGAGCCAGGACGAGAGCACGGGAGACACAGGCAGGAGCAGAGCATGGCTTTAAACTGCAAATGAACTTCGAAACGGCAGTGAGCTTGAAGCGAGCCTGCCTTTTGGGCCAGGCTGGCTGTGAATCAGCTCTGGAAAAAGAAAGGCGAAACTTTCTGACTTCGGTTCAAGTTATGAACTTATAAACTCCCAATTATCTGATTTGGTGGATGCGAGCCAGGGAGAAACATTTTTCGAGGCGAGTGTGTAGGACAGCTTCCTGAAAATGAACTCGTTGAAAAAGGCATGATTTGGAGACTAAAAGTTTGACTTAAAATCTGGAATTTTAAATCTGGGTTAATCTCACATGAAGATACCTTGCTGCACATCTGCACTGCTGGAGTGAGTGCAGAGGAGGGCAACCAAACTGGTGAAAGGCTTGAAGAGTAGATCTTACAAGGAACGATTGAGGGAGCTGGGACTGTTTAGTTTGAGGAAGAGGAGGCTGAGGGGAGACCTCATCCCTCTCTACAACTGCTTGGAAGGACATTGTAGAGAGGTTGGTGCTGGTCTCTTCTCACAGGTTAGCAATAGAAGGAGAGGGAATGGCTGCAAGCTGCAGCAGGGTAGGTTTAGGCTGGACATTAGGAAAGAATTCTTCCCAGAAAGAGTGATCAATCGGTGGAATCAGCTGCCCAGGGAAGTAGTGGGGTCACCATCCCTGACTGTGTTTAAGAGTAGATTGGATGTGGTGTTGAGGGATCTGGTGTAGGGGAGAACTTGTAGAGTAGGGTTGATGGTTGGACTTAATGATTCCAAGGGTCTCTTCCAACCTGAATGATTCTATGATCCCTGAGCTGCTCTTGAGCATCCTCCATCCCATCCCTCATAGTTAAAATGCAGGGGTGCAATCAATCACTTCCAAAATTGAAAGCTGGAAAAGGTACCACATCTTAAGCCCATCTGAATGATGGCAAATGTGCAATAAGATCTGCACGGGACAGCCGCCTAAGATTACTCCTTTCCCCCGAGATAACGAGCTCCCAGCTGGGGTGTCAGGCATGTGGGTGCAGGTTTTGCCAGCAAATCTTATTACTGTGGGTTTTTGGGAGGATGCTCTTTCACAAGAAAGCTTTTTTCCCCTCCCTCCCCTTAAAATACTGTTAGTTAGTTTAAAAATTGCTGTATATCCCCCAAAGCTGTCTGAAGACAGGCACTAAGGAAAAAAAAACTAAAATCAAAATCAGACTATGTGCCTGAAACTCCGTGAGGGATGAAACGCAGAAGAGGTGTCATGCACGCAGCTGGGCAGTGGTTCCTCCCTGTGAGCTGCTAAAATTGGCATCTGCTAAAGTTAGCTGAGATTTCATTGAGCTCTTGTTTGCTTTATTGAAGCGCACAGGTCAAGGACCAGGGTTTTATCGGGGCCGTGGCATCAAAGGGATACGCCTCTGATCCCGGTGGCCGGGAATCGGCCTCATGCTTGAGGCTGTGGCCACAGGCCAGGAGGATGGTGCTGCTGGCGAGGCGTTGGTGACAGTCACCAGCGTTGGTGACAGCGATGCCCGTGACGATGTTCCTGCCTGCAGTTGTGCTGGTGAAGTGGATGAGCTCAGAGTTAAATCATCGACATTAGCCAGAATCTCTAAGTCTTACCCCAGTGCAAGACTTGTGCGCTGTACTGGTCTCCTGGGAGCAGATCTGGGACAAGTGCCTCTTTGTGGTTGAGTTGGGTGAAGGCTTAAATGCAGGTACAGCTTCACAGGAGAAGTGGGTCAAGAAGCCTCTTGTCAATGTCCCCAGAGTCCTTTAGTTGCCACATGGGGTGGAGCAAATACAGGACATGGGTAGAGCTCAGGGGAAGTCCTGCTGTGTTTCTAGTAAGTGCCTGCCCAGGGTGCGTTAATGACGGCAGAGAGGATGTACTCCATCTGTTTGACGAATGACACTTACGAGTAGAAGTGGAAATGGGGTGGGAAGTGTTGTATCGACCAGCTGATAAAAGAAAAAGCCTGGGAAATTCCCACCCAGGGAACTGTTGCTGTGTGCAGCACTGTGCCTCATCATTTAATTACAGCGCTCAATTAGCAGCCCTTGGTGGCCAGTCCCCGTCCCCTTGCTGCTCACGGAGCCGTGCCAGTACAGCTGCCTGTCTGCAGGGAGACGGGATGGGAACAGATCAAGCTGTTAGGTCATTCCTGTTTAGGAATAAGTTCTTTACTTAAGAATAAGTTCTTTGCTTTAGGAATAAGTTCTTTACTCCAAGGACCACTGGAACCGATTGCTCAGGGAGGTGGTTGAGGCCCCTTCCCTGGAGATACTCCAGGGGAGGCTCAAGGAGGCCCTCATCTAGCTGGGGGTGTCCCTGCTGACTGCAGGGAGGTCAGACTAGATGACCTTTAGGGGTCCCTTCTGGACCGGACCATTCTATGATTCTAAGCTGAAAATAGATTGGTTTATATAATATTTTTTTTTTAATAATTAAAGGTAAGATCAGCTCCTGGGTACCTTCACCAAGGTGGTCATCAACATCTTGATGCTTTTGTGCTGATTAAGGCTGGGTAAAACCAAGGGGGTGGCTGACTTTGTGCTGGAGCAGATGAGCCTCATGCCCTGTGGCTGGAGGGGACATCTTCAGTAGCTCTTGTCTCTCTGCTCCCTCGGGCTGAACCATGGTGGGACAGCCCATCCCTGGGCTGGTTTTGCTGTTGGTTGTCATGTGTGATGCCAAATTTAAATTATTTGTTAAACACCAAAACGTCCTTTGTGCTGCCTGTTGTGAGTACGCTGTGCACAGCTCCTGTAGGGCGCCATAGTGTGGCTTTTTTCGGCTAAGATAGTTAAAATAGTACAAATTTCAGCATGGAGACAGATATATTAATAGGAATGTCCTCATTTAGCTGCTCCTCCATACCACAGGAGCTCATAATGGGGGAATCGATCCAGCTCAAAGTCAGCACTGGGTGTTTCTGCAACTTCTGCAAGGGCTCCATGGATTTTCCTCGATGCTGCATTTTTTTCTTGCTGCAGCCTGGCTTTTTAGGAAGCAGCATGAAAAAGAGATGGAGAAAAACTCTCCCCAGGGTGCCCCCGTGATAGGCAGGATTGGGAATAGCTGTCTGCCTCCCTTCCCAGGCTGAAACCATCCTGTGTGCCCCTGGGAGCAGAGAGGCTGAGACCACCCTGGCCTCTTCTGGCTGGATCTCAAAGGAAGTATTAAGTATTTAACCCGCTCGGCCGAGTCACTCCTGACAACCTCTGGCTCTGGCCGACCAGGAGCATCCAGGGTGAGGTCCCATGGCTCTCCTGTAGAGCCCATATGTGGAGGAGCACCCAGGGCCGCTGAGCAAGGAGTATAAAAAGGGGATCAGTGGTGCCTGGTGAGTGCAGAGGGGTCAGAGAGGAGAAAGAATGGTGGTGGGGCAGCCTGGATTTTAAGCATGGGCCCATTTTGCTCATGGCCCATGCAGCAAGCGTTGTTGGGGGAATAGTACCCTGGGCCCATGATGCCCTGTGTTGGTGCAGGGCTGGTCCCACTGGTTTTTCAGAGTCCAGTGCAATGGTTCGGTCTCCAGGAGCCAGTGGGATGGTTGGAGCATCACTGGGTTGGTTGGGACAAGGCTTCGTGGGTTTGCCTCTCCCTTGGACCGGGGGTCTTTTGCAGAATCACAGAATCACAGAATGGTATGGGTTGGAAGGGATCTTTGGAGATCATCTAGTCCAACCCCTGCCAAAGCAGGGTCACCCAGAGCAGGTTGGACAGGAAGGCATCCAGGCAGGTTTGGAAGATCTCTAGAGAAGGACACTACACACTCTCTCTGGGCAGCCTGTTCTAGAGTAGTACTTTTCCTCAAAATAAAGTAGTTTTTCCTCATGTTGAGATGGAATTTCCTGTGTTCCTGTTTGTGCCCGTTGCCCCTTGTCTTGTCACAGGGCACCACTGAAAAGAGTCTGGCCCCATCCCTCTGACACCCACCCTTTAGATATTGGTCAGCATTGATGAGATCCACCCTTAGTCTTCTGTTCTCCGGGCTGAACAGACCCCTGTCTCTCAGCCTCTCCTCATCAGAGAGATGCTCTAGTCTCCTGATCGTGTTTGTAGCTTCCACTGGATTCTGTCTCTAGTAGATCTCTGTCCTTATTGAACTGGGGAACTTGCCCCTGCACAACAGCTTTGGCTTTTTGCTCATTATTGGGGTTGCTTTTTCATTCCTTTGCCTTTTCTCCCCACATGGAGGCGAAACACGTGCACGTGCATCCCCAAAAACATTTACTGTCATCAGTAGCTGACTGCTGGCTTCATCATAAATGAAGTTAAGGCTATGGCTTAGTTTATTGAAGGAAACTCGTGCTTGGTTAGAGCCTGCTCCAGCATGGCAAGGGTGACTGGGAAATGCCACCCACACCACCTGGGTGTCAAAACACCTCTGAAACCCTCCAGGAGCCTAGTGGAGGAGCAGCTTGCGTGTCTCCAGGCCATTAAAGCGTACCCCTGGGGCCGGGGAGGATGTGCAGAGCCGGGATGAAACACTGCGTCCTGCCTGTGCCGTTCCTGCTGGATCCGGCCCGGCCGTAGGAGCTAAGGAAGTGTTCCTGCTGAGCAGGGTGTGGAGGCTTCACATCTCAGCCTTCTATTTAATTTCCAGGTGATAAAACCGTCGTTTCCCTGCCTGGCACGTCTGAGCAGCCACCACGTTCAAACCCTTCCCTTTCTGCGGGGAATTTGCATTTCCCTAAAGGCAGCGCGGGTTTTATGCAAATACCCTGATGAAAGAGAGTCAAAGCCAAAGTGTCCTCATGAGTAAGTGTTTCTGGGCATTTCTTGAGGAGTCAGACACTGTCTTGCAAACCTTTCAGCGTTTTGAGGAGAAGCGGCATGGCATTGCTGACTATGGTCTCCTCCAACCTCAAAAGCACTGTGTGATGACTGCCTCATCTCCACGTTGTCCTTTTGGGTTTCAACATCCCGCTGTTGGATTTGGTTTTTCAGGTTGCACTGTTCCCATGGGATGTGGCTTCATCTTGGTGCAACGTTTGCATGATGCTTGGCAATCAGACTCCTGCGTGCAAACCTTGAGATTGAGAAAAAAACCTGTGAAACCTTGAGATTGAGGGCACCCTCAGCAAGTTTGCTGACCACACCAAGCTCTGTGGTGTAGTCAACATGCTGGAGGGAAGGGATGCCATCCAGAAGGACCTGGACAGGCTCTGTGAGAGGTGGGCCCATGTGAACCTCATGAAGTTCAGCCAGTCCAAGTGCAAGGTCCGGCATGTGGGTCCTGGCAATCCCAAACACAAATCCAGGTTGGGTAGAGAATGGATTGAGAGCAGCCCTGAGGAGAAGTACTTGGGGGTGGTGGTGGATGAGAAGCTCAGCATGAGCCAGCAACGTGCACTGGCAGGAAAGCCCCCAGCATCCTGGATTGTATCCCCAGCAGCTTGGCCAGCAGGGGGATAGAGGGGATTCTGCCCCTCTGCTCTGCTCTGGTGAGACCCCACCTGCAGTGCTGCCTCCAGTTCTGGGTCCACCAACATAAGGATGTGGACCTGTTGGAGGCAGTCAAGAGGAGGGACACAAAGATGATCAGAGGGATGGAGCACCTCTGCTATGAGGACAGGCTGAGAGAGCTGGGGTTGTTCAGCCTGGAGAGGAGAAGGCTCCAGGGAGACCTTATAGCAGCCTTCCAGTATCTGAAGGAGGCCTACAAGAAAGCTGGAGAGGGACTTTTTACAAGGGTACATGGTGATAGGATGAGGGATAACAGTTTTAAACTGAAAGAGGTAAGATTTAGATTAGATATTGGGAAGAATTTCTTGCCTGTGAGGGTGGTGAGACACTGGAAGAGGTTGCCCAGAGAAGCGGTGGCTGCCCTATCCCTGGAGGGGTTCAAGGCCAGGCTGGGTGGGGCTTTGAGCAACCTGGTATAACGGGAGGTGTTCCTGCCCATGGCAGAGGGGTTGGAACTCAATGATCTTTAAGATCCCTTCCAACCCAAACCATGCTATGATCCTATGAATCCTGACTTCTCTTTATGCTGTTCCCCTGAGGACATTGTTCTTCCTAAATCCTGTCCGAGATCACCTGGGCATGGTCCATCAGAGCCAGCTGGCCTGAGCTGCACAACCTTCTCCTTGCTTTTGCTGCTGGGTGGGGGAGAGGAGTGAGCAGCAGCATCCTATGGCAGCTCTGACATCTATTTGGATCGGGCTTTTTGCCCATGCAAATCATTGCAATTTCTTTTTCTGACATGCCAGGGCATTTGAAGGCTTTTATAAAGCCACTGCTGGAAATCCTTCCTGTGAGTGACAGGAATATGATTAGACAGCTCTGTTCTTCTTATGTATTGAAAGATAGTTCATTTCAGTGACAGGAACCTCCCAGATCTCTCTAGTTTCCCGTCAATTCTGCTTTTAGCCGGTTTTGCCTCAAACAGCAGCCAGGAGCAGCCTTGGCATATCAGACCACCACTGCATTGCAAGTGAGGATGTGATTTAAAACCTGCTCATCTGGAGCACCAGTAGCCCACTTTCTGCTTCTGGTTCCCAGTATGGAGGGAGACTGACTTGATTGGAACAGAGGATTTTTGCAGCCCAAGACCATGTCCTGAGCTGCAGCGTTCTAGGATGCTGTTCCCGTTGCAATAAGGGTTTTCAGCACATTTTCCTAAGGCTCCCAAGAGTCTTATTCCACTGAGGATTTTTAATCCCTTGGCAGATCTGGAATCCAGTTTGGAACCTGTTTGATGAAGAGGTGAGCTGGGAGGCTGCTGGCATGGAGAGCCTCATGGAAAGATCACCATGACTTCTGTGTGCCACCTGACCACCCTGGCCACTGGGCAGTCATAGAATCAGACAGTGGTTTGGGATGGAAGGGACCATGAGCAGGGACATCCTCCACTGGATCAAATCACTCGAAGCTCCATCCAACTTGGCCTTGAGCACCTCCAGGGGTGCACCTTTATCACAAAGAACTTCATCCTTATGTTCAACNTCTGGGCATCCTGTGCCAGTGTCTCATCACCTTTATCATAAAGAATTTCATCCTTATGTTCAATCTAAATTTACCTTCTTAGTTTAAAACCATTGCCCCTTGTCCTATCACTACAGGCTGTGGTGAAAAGTCTTTGCACTGTCTCAACCTTCTTCCTTCAATGAAGGGAGTTCTTCCTTCAGAGTGATGCTCAGTCCTCCCTTCTCCTCCTCCTTACACCCCCATCTCCATGTTGATGGGGTGCAAACTGGGCCAAGGACGAGGGGCGACGCTTTACGTACCTAGGTTTGGCAACGGGCAGGCTCTGCACAGAAGCACACACCGATGTCTCACCAGCGAGAACAGCTGTGACTTTTGGTGTTTCATCCCCCTTAATCTTTTATTTGAAAGGAAACCAAGCTTTATTTGCTCTGCAAGCTCTCGCAGGTGGGGGGACACCTCTGGGCACCTGCTGGCACAGCATCCCTTGGCGCTGGGGTCTTGCACAAGAGTGGCAGCGGCTCAGACCAAAGGGTTTGTCCCTGTTGCTGTTGGTGGCAGGGTGCAGGTGGGAGAGGGTACAGGATCAGACCATAACCACAGTCAAGCATCAAAAATAAGCAGCTCGAAGGTATCACAGCCTTTATCCCCAGAGCTGTGCCGATGTGTTGCCTTTGAAGAGCTGTGGTCCCAAGGCAATCAGGGAGCTGCCCCATGGCTTCTTGCTGGAGCCAAGGAAGTTTTTGGAAGGGGTTTGCAGGGAAAACCTTCTCTGCAGGACGTGGTCTGGGTGGGATGAGCCAAGTTCTGCAGCATGTCTGGGCACTGCTGGACATTGTGGCATCCCACACTGGAGCAGGACATTTCCCCATCTTTGCTTGCTCCACAGCTTTTAATTATCCTGGCTGACACCCATCGCGTTCCCCCTGGTGTCTCTCCATGTTATTAGTAGCTTTGGAGGGGCATTTATTACCTGCATGCAGCATCTCCACCCCATTCTGCTGGAAAGGGGACAGCCCTGGAATGGCTGTGGGTTTTGCTGTGAGGTGGCAGCAGTCGGGGGTGGTGAGGACAAGGAGGAGCGATCCCAGGGTTTTTCATGCAGCACTGTCCCCTTGGACTGGTGGCTGACTTCAGAAGTGCTTTGGTGCACACCATGAGGGAGAAGGTCAGTGGTGTTGCTGACCCCCACCAGCCCATGTGACCCTGTCTCCATAGGGTGAAATGTGTAAACTCAGTTCTGGGGAGCAAGGGTGAGATGCTTTGGGAGGACAACCCAAAGAGAGCATGGGGTCTGGATGGTGGAGGAAGCTCAAGAACCCACAAACCTCATCTCATCCTGTTGCCATTGAGTTGCAAGAGCTGTTCTTCTCGAGAGCTTAGCTTCTCTGGTCAATGCTGGCTATAGCTTGATGCCACAGAGAAGACCTTTCCATGGGGCTTATCACAGACAGAGCATGTTTTATTCTGTCCCATGTTCACATCACCGGCATGTCATGGAGCAGGGTGTTCTTTCAGCACTATCTGCAGGTCGAAATCCACTCATTGGGTATATTGAGTCCCCTGGAGTCCCCTTCTTGGTCAACAAATATCCATCAAAGCCACTGCGGCCGGTTGGTGTTGGAGGTTGTGCAAAACACACTGATGACGCGGAGAGGGCTGTCGATGCCCTTTGGTCAGGGCTGCCACTGGCTTGACAAGGAGGTAGAACCAGATAGTGTAGGGACAACTTCCTATCAGGATACCAACACTGAGCAGAGACATGCCAAATAGCAAAGTCCAGGTCTGCTGGAAAACATAGCAGTTGAAGACCCTGGGCCAAAATACCAGTGGCTGGAGAAAGCAGTGGAAAAACTAAATGCAGGCTGCACCTCTCCCAAAAATAGCCCTCCCAGCACGGGTCAAGCTGTAATTCGAAGGGGAGGTCTCGACACCCCCCCGTGCCTTTTCTAAGGGAAGGGGCTGCTGCTGCCCACGCTCCCGGTGCTTCCCCCCCCCCCCCCCCCTCTTTTCACCCA
>VZTM01011734.1:319444-348877 GCA_013400555.1 Jacana jacana | reverse complement strand
CCCCCCCTCCATTTTACCACTCAGACACCTGCCACGAGTATTAAATTCACTCGAAATGCTGCAAGAAACCACAAGAAGAGCCGAACAGATGTTCAGCCACGCCAAAAATTTGGGGTGAGAGAGGTACACAGTGGTGACAGTTGAGGGGGGGGAGAGGGAGGGACAGGGCTGGGGTCGGCTTGTCCCCCATTGTGTGGTTTGGGGTGAGGATGCTGATTTGGGATTATGTTTTTGGGGCAAACCGGTTTTGCTTGGGCAAAGCAGGAAGCCTTGAAATACCCCGTCAGAGGCAGAAAAGCTTCATTCGTTGGTTTTTTTTTCCCCATTTCCTCTGGCTTAAAGAAATCCCTAAAGGATGGGGGGAGAGGAAGGTTGGCCCCCAGTATTTAAGGTGCCTGACTTCCCTGTGGACTGGCCATCCTCAAGCAACCAAGCCTTTCACACACCCCCTAAAAAACCCCTCTGGGATGCACCCTCTGCATATTTGGGAGGCAGCCAGCCCTGAAGCCTGCTATTACTTTTCCCCGTGGAGTTGGCCTCTCTTCCTCTCCCCTTCTATTATTTTTTTTTTTACCTCCTTTCCCTTCAAACCCAAGCCAGGAAAACCCTCTGTGCAAGCTCCTCACAGCTGCCGGGGGGCAGGCAGAGGAGGGGATATCCTGGATCATAAAACCAGGATCTCACTGCGAGCGGCTGCCCGTGAGTCGTCCGCTGCCGGGGACTGGGTGGGAGGGATGGGCAAGGGGCTGCATTTGTCTTAGGGGAGGGTGCTCCCCCTCCTCCTCCTTCCCCTCAGTGCTCACCATTTGGTGCCTTTTTTTTGTGTTTTTATGAGCTCAATCTCTTACAGTGGAAGAAGGAATTGGGTTTAAAAAAAAGAGAGCCATCTATGTGCTCCCACCCCCCCCCCCAAATTCAGGCCGCTTTTGCCGCAGTGAGGGGTGTTGCATGTGGTGGGAAAACTTGGAATCGGGGCTAAAGGGTTCTTCAAGGGGTGCCTGGAGCACCTTGTGTCGCCTCTGAAGCTTTGCCCTGCGTGCAATGGATGGGAGAGGCAGCCCCAGCACTGGTGGCCGTTGTGGGCGTCCGTGTCCCAGCCAGGGTTGTGAACCGGCACCGGAGCAGGAGAGGGAAAAAACAGCTCTGAAACAGCCATTTCAGACACTTTCCACCCTGTGCCTCAGCCTCTCTTCAAAAAAAAAAGGTGCACATAAAAGATAAAAAGGGATTGATCATGTTACCAGGGCCTCCGGTGCGTTCTCGGCTTGCACAGCACTGAGAAGACCGTGTTCTTCTTCTTTTATCTGGCTCTTTGTCTCATCTTTTGCTATTCCTCTGTTTTTCCTGACCTCTGGAGTGACTCCTGCTTGCAAATCTTCATGCCAGCACCTTTCCCCGCTCCCTAAATACCACCAAACTCCTTAAATCTCCCTGGGGTTATAGAATGAGGGGCTGCATGGCTCTTTTCTACCAGTTTATCTGGGAGCCAGCAGTTACCATGCCACTAAAAAGGATGTGGAAGAAGATGCATGAACTACTTCATTTTGCAGGTGGGTGTTGGTGGGCTCCCAAGAGCTCCCCATCTGTGCCCGTGCAATTTCATCCTCCTTCTTGCTATTCTGTTCAGAAAATGTCTCCTGTGGCAAAAGAAACAGACAAAAAAAAAACCCAACAAAACAAAACAAAAACCTCCCCACCCCTCAGAGGAAAAAACCCACAATTTTCTCCCGGCAGACAGTGCTGGGTGTTGCTCTGTTCCCTGTAGCAGATATCCTGCAGCCACCTCCTTCTCCTGGTGGTATCTGGCATGGCTTTTACAGGACATCCCCATCTTGCTCCTTCCGGCCTTGCACCTGAAGCAGGACGTGCTGGTGGCCGTTTACGTGTCTGTCTCCAGACTCCAGCTCCTGCAGGGTGTTTTGCTTCCGTCGCTCTCCTTCCGGACCTTTCCTGTTTCCTTCAGTGCGGATGCGGACGGAGGAAATCTCAGCGCCTTGGCTTTCCTCTGGTCAGGTCCCAGCTGCAGTCACGGGTTGGGGACAGCACTGTGGCTCGTCACATCCTGGGACCTCTCCTCCCTGGTGGCAGCGCTGCTGGTAGATTTAGATTAGATATTAGGAAGAAGTTCTTTACTCTTGAGGATGGTGAGACATTGGAACAGGTCACCCAGAGAAGTTGTGGATGCATCATCCCTGGAGGAGTTCAAGACAAGGTTGGATGGGCCTTTAGAATCATTGAATTGTCTAGGTTGGAAGGGACCTTTAAGATCATCTGGTCCAGCCATCAACCTAACTCTTAAAAAGACTATCACTAAACCACATCACTAGTGTGACATGTCATCATAAAAACCAAAGTGATATCTTTGTCTAGAACTATTGAGACATTTGGATTTCTATGGATATGATCCCAAGTCTTCACCAAGTTCTTCAGAGGTGACTGCAACAGGCTGCAGGTTCTTGCAAAAGTCTCAGGTAGCTTTGAGCAACCTGGTCTAGTATAAGGTGTCCTTGCCTATGCAGGGGTGTTGGAACTAGATGATCTTTAAGGTCCTTTCCAATCTAAACCATTCTGTGATTCTATAGTTCAGTGATTGGTGGTAGCACTGGTGGCAGTGGTGTTGGTGCTGGTGATGGCAGTGGTTGTGCTGGTGGTGGCAGTGGTGGTGCTAGTGGTGGCAGTGGTCTTGTTCCTGGTGCTGATGGTGGCCATGGTGGTGATGCTGGTGCAGGTGGTGGCAGCAGGTTGCTGGTGGTGACAGTGGTGGTGCTAGTGGTCTTGGTGCTGGTGGTGGCCATGGTGGTGATGCTGGTGTTTCTGGTGCTGGTAGGTCTCCTATGTCTGACAAAGCCCCATAGATCTGCTTGCTGTGGTCACATGTGGCACAGGTAGATGTGTACAGAACACCTACACGGCAATAAGCATGACTACTCAGAAGCCTGTGTGCAGTATTTAGAGTGATGGAATGCCTGTTGCGGAGGTGGGATTGGGAGTAGGGAGAGAAAGCCGTGATCAGCAGTAAGGGGAAAGGGCTGGTCACTGTCTTGCTACGTGGCTGAAACAAGGAGAGAGGTCGAGCAAATGTAGCACAGATGGGTGTTTTGTTAGATTTTTCTGAAGGTGAACTTTGAACGTGAGATGTGCTCACTCAGGAGAGAGCTATATTTATATATGGGTAAGATATATATTGTTTGGGTGAATAAGAGCCTTTGTTCCAGGTCTGACTGATAAAGCCCACGTGGAGTGATGATTTGGCACTTGCAGTGCTTCCCTTTCCTTTGCTTGGGGAGTTGCTGTGTTTAGGAAAACCTGACTTCACCAGCTGCATCCCACTAGCCCGAGTACCAGCAGGGTTGCTGTCAAGTCTGGCATCTGCTCACCCATCCAGCCAAGCCCTTTTGTTAACTGCAGCAAGGAAACCCTGGCCTTTATTTTGCCTTGGGGTACTGGGTGGGAAGACCAGCCCCATCCCTGCTATTGCAGGGTCTGTCCCTGGGCTGTTAAAGAGGCCAAAATTCTGGAAATTCAAAAGCAAATGTGTCCTACGCAGCTTTGAGATGAGCTTGCAGATGTTGGGATAGCAAGGATGGGCATATTGTGGGGAGGTGGTCCCCCATCCCTCCCAGGCTTTGGGCCCAGCAGGAGGATGGTGGCAGCAGGGTACCCACCTTCTCCAGTTCCATGCTGGATTTCCTTCACTGGACTTTACCCTGACAGGTTTGGGCCTGAAAGGCCAGTATTGAACTGCTGAACATCCTCACCCGGGCCTTCTATACTGTGTCCTTATGTGCTTCATCCAGATCCCCCGTAACGTTCAAGTCAGAAGGATGTTTATTCACTAGGCAGGTTATTAATACGAGCTGAAGAACCCTTTCCCACATTGTTGGGCCATGCTTAATATGAGCATCGCAGCCCGTAGAGCTGGGGATGATTTGCGATTGAATATCCATGAGGGATTTATGGGCTTTGGGCCTGAATTGCCAGGATCGCGCGGTTGCCAAAATACTTGAAACGCTTCCACTGGAGAGGAGAGACCTTGTGGGAAAGGAGCACTAGCTGTTCTTGTACGCAAACGGTTCCCACTGAACCTCTGTTCCTGGCAGTGAGCACGCCCAGGCCCATAAAAAATTATATGGCATCCAGAGCATCAATGGAGCGTGAGCCGTGTGTTGGATCATGGTGGGGAACAAGCTACCGCTGCTGGCATGTGATGCTGGTGGTGCTCATAGCAGCCCTCGGCCCTACCAGGTTGTTCAGTGGGTGGGTTTAATCCCATGCTCAGTTAAATGTGGGCACGGTTTGTATTCATGGAGTCACAGAATTGCAGAGTTGGAAGGGAACTCTAGAGATCATCTAGTCCAACCCCCCTGCTAAAGCAGGATTGCCCAGAGCAAGGGGATTCCATGACCTCCCTGGGCAGCCTGTTCCAGTGCTCCATCACCCTCACCGGAAAGAAGTTTTTCCTCATATTTGAATGGAACTTCCTATGCTCCAGCTTGTACCCATTGCCCTACATCCTATCACTGGAAATCACTGAAAAGAGTCCAGTTCCATCCTCCTTCAACCCACCCTTTAGGTATGTGTAAACATAGAATAGGTCTCCCCTCAGCCTTCTCTTCTCCAGGCTAAACAGCACCAGCTCTTGGAGGTTTTCCTCGTAAGGGAGGTGCTCCAATCCCTTTGTTGCCCTACACTGGACTCTCCAGTAGTTCCCAGTCTCCCTTGAACCAGGGAGTTCAGAACTGCATGCAGTATTCCGGTTGTGGCCTTACCAGTGCAGAGTAGAGGGAGAGAATAACCTCCCTCAACCTACTGGCCACAGTCTTCACTATGCAGCCCAGGATTCCATTTGCTGTCTTGGCAACAAGGGCACATTGCTGGCTCATGGAAAGTTTGCTGGCCACCAGGATTCCCAGGTCCTTCTCAGAAGTGTTTTACAGGACATTCACCCCTAATCTATATTGGTGCCTGGGGTTCTTCTTCCCCAGATGCGGGACCCTACATTTGAAGGGGCAGGAGGCAAGACATGGTTAGATGCATTGGAAGGCGAAAGAAAGAGCTGAAGGTGTTCAAAGGAAAAGTAGGAGATCCTCAGGTCCTTTGTGTCAGAGAAATTGGGTTTGCAAGGGGATGGTCTGGGGCAATACCTGCTTTCCAGCAGCTCTTTCTTTTGAGGAGTCATCTGCAGCTGCCCATCCCTCCTGCCTCTCGTCCCTTTGGAGGGTTTTAACCTTTTTATTTTTTGCCTTGAAGCAAAGGAAGAAACTTGCTGAGGGGATTGCCCACAGCTTTTCCTTGGGAAGCCTCCACTTGTTCAGTTGTTAGCTCTTTGGGTGGCCATGCTGGCCCGCAGCTCAGCAACTGGACCTGTAGGAACCACAAAGCCAAACCCAGCCAAAAATTACCCTCCAGAAACACCATTTCTTACCAGTGAGCTCATCCTGGGAGGGGGGTGGACCCCACAAGTGAAGCAATGAGTGTGAACAGCACAAGACAATGACATTAAGCCCAGGGAAATGGCAGGTTTCTGTACCAGCTTGCAGAAGCATTGCAAGGTCTGAGCAAAGATCCTGGTGCCGTGCCCAGCTGGGAAGGATGAGCTGCCCCAAGAGGATGTTCAGCCTCACCTTGGGGCTGAGGTGCTCTGAATCCGACTCAAAACGTTGCTGGGAGGCAGCTCTCACCTCGCTCCAATCCCTCAGCTGAGCTTCCAGCTTCAATCAGCTGCTAAAATCTGATTTTCTCAGTGGGGGGTGGAAAATTCCCCCTTGGGACATCCCTACAGTCCAGGCTGGATTTGAACTTTGCAGAACATGCTTGCAGAGTGGATTATTAGTTTTCTTCAGCATCTTCAAGAGAAGAAAAAAAAATCCAGTGGGTCCCCAACAGAAGGAACCCACAGGTTGACCATGCTCAGCCATGGGTCACCCTCACAAACCACAGAGCTGGCTCCAGCCCATCTCTTCTTGGCTCTGGGGTAGCATTACCTGAGTTTTTTGCCAGAAAAAAAAAAAAAAAGACTCAGGAGTGCTGTGGTGTGGCTGACAAAGGGGTTTGAGGCAACTTGGAAAGGGAGAAGAGGACACAGCAGGAGCTTGGAAGCACTCACTGTTGAAATCCCCTTGAGTTTTGCCCCTTTCCCAGCTCCCAGACCCCTCTAAGTTCCGTTCCAAAATCCTGGCTATAAACCCATGGGTGCAGGGATATGCTGTGGACTGGGGCAGGACCAGGGCTGCCCAGAATAAATAACTGGTGCCCCCCCACCCCCAGCAGGAAAGTCCAGGATTTTAACAGCGCAGCTGAGCACATTTGGGGTAAAACAACGCCAAGGGGGGAATTTTCTGAGTGCTGGGGTGTCGGGAAAAGAGGCGAAGGGGTGCGTGCTGTCCCAGCTTGGGTTACTTAATGTGCTTATGGTCTATTTTGAGGCTCTGGCCACGCGCTGCTAAGCAGCCGCTGACCCAGGGAAGGGACCAGCTTCAAAACAAGAGTCTGGTGGGTAAATACCCAGGGAAGCGCCAGGTTTCCCTCTGCTCCAAGCAGGGCTGGCAGCAGCCTTGACTCCTCCCGAGGCTCAACTTCTCTTGGCTATTGGCATTTCCGCAGTGGGATTCAATTTGTATTCTCTTTTTTTAATTCTTCCCATCGCCATCCTTAAAGGTGAAGGTGCCCCAGGTGGCGAGGCCGGGGGATTTCTTGGGGGAGCGGTGTACTGGCAGGGATGGGGATGCAGGTGTGCGAGCAGAGGGGCACATCCATCGCCAGTGCTGGTGAAACTGCTGGCCCAGCACCCCCTCCTCTGCTCCCCCCCTCCATTTCCCCGAGAAAGCTCATTTGTGGGCGGCTTAGTTGGCCTAAGAGCATTAGAGGTGCATTTGGTGGCCATTAGCCGCTCCAGCAACGCCAGGAGCATGTGGCCGATTAGGGGCAGCGGTGGCTGGTTTCGGGCAGAGCGCGGTGTGTTCAGGGTGGAAATATTCGCCGTGCCGCCCCGTGGCTTTTGGGGACACAAAGGTGAGGTCTGGGGGGACGGTGATGGGTGCCAGGGTATAGGGGGTCAGCTCGTGTGGCTCGGGTGCTTAAACACATTGGGGTGGGGTGGTGTGAGAGCGAGCCCCTTCCCCGCCATGGGCTTTTCCCTTTTGCAGGGGACTGGAGAGTTGCCCCCACCCCTCCACCCCCTAACATTCTGGTGCCATTTCAGCTCCTTAGGTGATATTTCAGCTTTTTCTTTTAAGTACCACCTCCCTTCCCAATCTGTGGGTGAGATGAGGATGGGCAGGGATGCTCTTATGGGGGTGCGTTGGCGCCCGTGTTCCCAACCAGCCAACCTCGGGGAGGAGAACACCCTCAACCATCGTGTTTCCCTTTCCTTCCCTTGCAGCCTCGCTGTCCGCTGGGATTTATGGAGGTGCTGAGGAGCAGCTCTGAACCCCGCAGCCCCCAGCAACGCTCCCCGTGAACCAGCGCCCAGCCACCTCCTCGCCTCCTCCTCTCCCCCAGCATCCCGACCCTCCGACTCAACCATTCAAGGCTCCTGTGCATGGATCGCCCCAGCGAGGGACCGCTGCCGGACGCCGCCGACGCCGCCCCCTAGGCTCCCGGCCCCCCCTGGCCCCCTCAAGTACTCCACATACCCCGATGGGGTAACGTGACGGGGGTCACCCTCCCGCCACCCCCCTTACCACATGCAGAGGCCTTTCTAGAGCGCCAGGGAGGCGGCAGCCGCTCGCCGTCGCACACACACCCAGGACGCCGACACTACAGCAAAGGGATTTTTTTTTCTTTGCTTTTTTGTTTTTAAAATAATAATTATTATTATTATCATTAATATTATTTTTTCTCCCCCCTGTCTGGCTTTTTTTTACCCCGGGGGGCTTGCAGTGTGTTGAGGAAGCCAGCGCACTCCCAGGAGCTGGGATTATTTGCACAAACGTCTGTATATTGAGTTCTCGAGCCTGTTTTACTTTTATTTTTCAAGGGCAGAGGAGTTGGTTGGTTGGTTGGTTGGTTGGGTTTTTTTTTAACTTTTCCCCTCCACACCACACTTTTCTTGGGTTTTTCCCCGCTGCTGTCAGCACCACCTCACCCTCCTCCCATTCCACCATGGCCCGGATGAATCGCCCTGCACCGGTGGAGGTCTGCTACAAAAACATGAGGTTCCTCATCACCCATAACCCCACCAATGCCACGCTCAGCACCTTCTTGGAGGTAAGGAGGGGAGGCTGGAAGGCGGGTACTGGGACCCAGTTGCATATTTTGTGGCTAAAAGCTGATGTTGAGATGCAACTGGCATAAGTTCTGTGTAGGATGAGGCAGCAGCACATCCCTTTGGTACCAGTGGCATTCCTGGTTGGTGGGTCCATCACCACTGGCTTTTTGGGGTAGGATGTTTTGAAAGATGCCAAACATGGTGTTTGGGCACAGCAGAGATGGAGCAGTTTCCATGTTCTTGTTGCATCCCCTGACAGCTCCACCAGCACGTCACATCATCGGGCAATCTCCCAGCACCTCTAAGCATCTTTTCATCCCAAATATCCCAGTGTCTTTCCAGTGCCCAGAGCACATTGGGTGGTGCACAAGGAGCTGGAGGTCTTGGTGTTACATGAGCCAGTGACTGTCCCCATCCTGGGAGCGCTGCCTCCAGCACTGAGTTAGGGGAGGGCAATTAGTGGATACATGTCCACAGTCTGGGGTAAAAGACTTTGATTTGCTCTTTTTATCAATGTCTGGGGGAAACACCATGTCCTGCAGGTTCAGTCGATCTGGCACAAGTGGCTTCTGCTTACAAGGAGTTGTTTTGGGATGTTACTGCATTCGGGGGACGGACCTGGGGCTGTCTGTGAGCCTGGCAAAGGGCTTTTGCCTTAGACTGAAATAAACTGCCTCGAGGTCTGATGTGCTGGCACCGGAGGCATCCTCTGAGCTCAAGGAAACCCTCCCAATGCACACCCGAAAAAACAAGTGTGAGTGCCACCAAGTCAGGGAGCTGCAGGAAGGCAGTTGGGCTCTGGGAATGGCCACCCCATACCCTACTTGCTGCACACAAGGCAATGGGAATGGCACCATGGGAAGGGTGGGAATTTTCCCGTTCCTCCAGCTTCTTAAGTTTTTGGCTGAGCTGCCATGCCTGCAGGGGTTCACTGTGATCTGGCGAGGGAAGGAAGGAGATGGGTCATTCAAGCGTATGATCTTGAATGGGCCACAAAGATGATCCAAGGGCTGGAGCACCACTCCTATGAAGACAGGCTGAGAGAGTTGTGGTTGTTCAGCCTGGAGAAGAGAAGGCTCCAGGAAGACCTTATAGTCCCTTCCAATACCTAAAGGGGCTACAGGAAAGATGGGGAGGGACTCTTTATCAAGGAGTGGAGCAATAGGACAAGGGGTAACAGTTTTAAATTGAAAGAGGGGCAATTTAGATTAGAAATTAGGAAGAAATCAATTATTGTGATGTTGATGAGACACTGGAACAGGTTGAACAGGTTGCCCAGAGAAGCTGTGGATGCCTCATCCCTGGAGGGGTTCAAGGCCAGGCTGGATGGGGCTTTGAACAACTCGGTCTAGTGGGAGGTGTCCCTGCCCATGGAAAGGGGGTTCAAAGAAGATGATCTTTAAGGTCCCTCCCAACCCCAACTATTCTGTGATTTCACACAGTTCCCTGGCAGGGCCAGTATGCCAGCACATAATCCGGGGGCAATCTGTGTGGCAGATGATAAGCCATGCTGGAAACAGCCCAAGTCCAACGCCCCAGCCCGCAGTGTGTTGGAATGATGACGGGATACAGCAATGAGGTCAAGAAGGAGCCCCTGAGCAATCTGAGATGCTGAGTGTGGTCGGTGGGGTACACTACCACCACCCCCAGCAGACTCTCTGCATTCCTGCAGTGGGAGCTGTGACCTCACCATAGAAAATAATTTCTCCTTTGGGGGGATTTGCACCCATATCAGGGATGTTTCTTTGCCTGGGGTGTAAAATCCCTGCTGGTGGACCTTAAAAATAAACGGCCCCATTGGCACCAGTGACTCCAAGGAGCCGTGAAGGTGTTGGGTAAAAATCCGACTGTGGCCCACATGGCTTTAATCACAGAATCACGAAGTCATCTAGGTTGGAAGGTACCTTTAAGATCATCGGGTCTGACCATTAACCTAATGCTGCCAAACCACCATGTGCCTCGGCACTATCTTTTAAATAATTCCAGGGATGCCCTGAGATTCCATGTTTTCTTATGCTTCCCGGGCTGGATGAACCATGGAGGGGTTTTCTCAAGGGTCCAAAGATGGGGCACAGCACTGTTTTAGGGTCCATAGGAGTCCATGTCGTTGTAGCAGGGCTTGGATGTGTTGAAATTAACTGGGGTGTGACTGGCAGGGTTTTTTCAGACCTCTCCTCCTTCCGTCCCCAGGACCTGAAGAAGTACGGTGCCACCACGGTAGTGCGAGTGTGCGAAGTGACCTACGACAAGACCCCACTGGAGAAGGACGGCATCACCGTCATGGTAGGTGGGCGGCAGGATGGGTGCTGGGGGAGGCTGCCCACCCCCTCCCAGGCTTGAACCACACACACACACCCCAATCCCTCGGGTCTGCTGACCACCCTGCATTCTGGGTGGACCGAAGCAGCATCGCAGTGCCCTGAGAGTGGATTTTGAAGCCCAGCTTCATCCTGGGGATGAGGGCGGGTGAGCTCCCTGCTCCCCCGGGGCTGAGATGGGGCTGGTGCTTTAAAAAAAAGAACGGTGCTGCCCACACACCCGAAACTCTGACTCATAGGATTGAGTCGGCTGCTGCCTTCCCTGCCTGTGGCTCGGGCTTTAAAGCATCCAGGGGATGAGAGCGCCTGATGCCACGTGGAAGATGCACGTGGTTGCCACTACCCGCGGCGTTATCTTATCTGGGGGGAAAGGGATGGGGGGGCTTGGAGAGGGAGGCAGAGATTTTTGCTCTTGCAGCAGCTCTGGGGGATGAAAGGGAGTGGGCTGGCAGCAGGAAAAGGCGAGGAGGCAGAGCAGGCAGCTGCCTGGGCTGCGTCTTGGCTGATAAGTAATTGGAGATGATGTCAGGCGTGATTGCCCTTCCAGGGAGTTCGGCTCCAGCTGCGAAGCGAGGAGAGCTCAGCTCGTTGTTGAGGGAAGTGTTTGGAACTGCCTTTTGTCTCCTGGGGTGGTTCTTAGTTCTGTGTAGATCCTCTCTATAAAGCTCTCTCTGTAAAATGTATATCCTGTATGTAGAGAGAGCTATAGCCTAGATCCTCTAGAGCATCTAGGTTAGAGACATAGGATCTATATGTCTATATCTAGAGGATCTAGGATATAGGTAGATATAGGTATGGATCCTGTATCTCTCTAGATACAAATCCTCCAGATGGAGATCTCTCCAGATACAGGTATTGCCATGTCCCTATAGGTCATATCTTCTAGAGAAAGATAGCTGAATCCTACATATAGAATCTGTAGGATATCTTGCCTGCTGGCTTACACACCGAATTCTGCCTTTTATTCTGTTTCTGGCTGGAACCCTCCAGTCTGAGTTTCAGTACCTAGGATATACATACCTCTCTATATATCTTATATAGAGAGATACCTCTGTGTAGGTTATGTTTTATATGAGTCAATACCCTAGTTATAGAAAATATATATGATGTCATATAGAAGCTATATAAGGTATATTTTATCTAGAGAGCTATCTGTATTGTGTGTATCTATGGACATATATGGATAGATATGTCTGTGCAGATGCAGAGACAGCACTGTACATACCCAGAGATATTTCTATATATACCTATATGAAATCTATATGTATATATAGGCTATACCTATGTATCCTATCCTTTTCTTTGGGGAATAGACACAAGCTGTTTGAGAACTGATTGCCATGATGTGCCTGGGTGCTAGCATCTGCAGCCACCATGTCCACACATAACCATGGTCCCATCTTGGACACACTCTGTGGGTGTTCTGGATACCTCCTCTGCTTTCTGCTCCTCTCTGCCACAGGGGATCCCAAGCAATCCCTAAAGCTGATTGAGTTACCAAGTTATGCCAGACATGGGTGTCCCTTGCCATGGACATCTGCTTGGCAGGTCTTCCAGCAGGTTGGAGATGGAGTAGGAAAACCTGCTGGAGAACTGATGGTGTGGGTTTCACTGTAGGAAAGTTAATGGTGCAGGATGGATATGTTGTGTAGGACATACACAGTAGTTTTTAATATCTTCATCAGTGACATAGTTGGTGGGATTGAGTGCACCTGTGAGTTTTCACATAACACCAAGCTGAGTTGTGCAGCTGAAGGGATGGGATGCCATCCAAAGGGACCTTGACAGGCTTGAGGACTTGACCCATGCAAACATCATGAAGTTCAATGAGGCCAAGGGCAAGGTCCCGCACGTGGATTGAGGCAACCCCTGGTATCAGTACAGGCTGGGGAACAAAAGGATTGTGAAAGCAGACTTGCTGACAAGGACTTGGGCATACTGGTGGATAAAAAGCTGGACATGAGCCAGCAATTTGTATTCGCAGCCCAGAAAGCCAACCGTATCTTGGGCTGCATCCCCAGCAGCGTGGCCAGGAGGGTGAGGGAGGGGATTCTGCCTCTTTACTCCACTCTCATGAGACCCCACCTGGAGTACTGCATCCAGCTTTGGAGCCCCCAGCAAAAGAAGGACGTGGACCTTTTGGAGTCAGTCAAGAGGAGGGCCACAAAGATGATCAGAGGGCTGGAGCATCTCTGCTGTGAGGACAAGCTGAGACAGTTGGGGTTGTTCAGCCTGGAGAAGAGAAGGTTCCAGCGAGACCTTTTTGCAGCCTTTCAGCATAGAAAGGGAGCTTATGAGAAAGATGAGGACTTTTTACCAGGGCCTGTAGTGACAGAACAAATTGGAAGAGGGTAAGTTTAAATCAGACATAAGCAGTAATTTTTTTTATGATGAGGGTGGTGAGACAGTGGAAGAGGTTACCCAGAGACATTGTGGATGCCCCATCATTGGAAGTGTTCCAGGTCAGGTTGGATAGGGCTTTTAAGCAACATGGTCTAGTGGGAGGTGTCCGTGCCCATGGCAGGGGGCTTGGACTAGGTGATATTTGAAGGTCTCTTCCACTTCAAACCATTCAATGATTTTATGATACGGTGGTTCATCCCTGGTACAAGCTGTTGACCTGCACTCATGGCTGAATGAGTGCTTTCCAGGGCCCACAGGGAGAAGACAGATGGTCTTGTAGGATGGGCGGTTGTGCAGGGTGGGTTGGCTCAAGCATACCCTGTGCTCCTTTCCTAGCAAAGCCCAACTGAAATCACATTACCTGTTCAAGCACTGAAGTGAAGCTTGGCATCTTCTTTTGCTGTCTTACACCAAGGCTGATTCCAGCACAGCAGCTTAGTGACTCACTCCTCAAAGATGAGGATTACAGCCCCATGATTACCACCTGCTACGGGCTCACCATAGAATCATAGTATCATCTAGGTTGGAAGGGAAGGGACCTTGAAGATCATCAAGTCCAACCATCAACCATCAAGAGCTGGAGCATCTCTGCTATGAAGATAGGCTGAGAGAGTTGAGGTTGTTCAGCCTGGAGAAGAGAAGGCTCCAGGGAGACCTTATAGTCCCTTCCAGTACCTAAAGGGGCTACAGGAAAGATGGGGAGTGACTCTTTTATTAGGCACTGTAGCGACAGGATGAGGGGTAATGGTTTTAAACTGAAAGAGTGGTGATTTAGATTAGATATCAGGAATAAATTCTTTCCTGTGAGGCACTGGAACAGGTTGCCCAGAGAAACTGTGGCTGCCCCATCCCTGGAGGTATTGAAGGCCAGGCTGGATGGGGCTTGGAGCAACCTGGACTGGTGGGAGGTGTCTCTGCCCATGGCAGGGGCATTGGAACTTGATAATCTTTAAGGTCCCTTCCAACCCAAACCATTCTATGATTCCCATCACACACCTCCTCACTGCCATGGTCCCAAATACCATCACCTAGAATAAAAAGCAATCCCCTGAGTTTTCCCCCGTGGTCTGACAGTGTTTCTCTCTCCCTCCAAACTTGCAGGATTGGCCATTTGATGATGGAGCGCCTCCTCCCAGCAAAATCGTGGAAGATTGGCTCAACTTGTTGAAGACCAAGTTCTGCGAAGACCCCGGCTGCTGCGTGGCCGTGCACTGCGTGGCTGGCCTGGGGCGGTAAGTCATAGCCCGGCCACCACCTGCCCCACGCCTGCTCTCTTCCTTCCCTGCTCCCCCTTTAGCTGGGTTTTTGCATGCACCAGAAACCTCAGTGGGAATAGGTGTTGATGGGGGAGCTGCTGCCTGATCTCCTTCTTGCTTTCTTGTGGGCAAATCCTGGGCACGGGGGGCGGGACTTGGTTGATGGGTGGTCTCCTGGTAGTGCCTTGTGACTGCCTTGCTTTTGCTAAGAGCTCATCATGGAAATGCAGCAAAATGCCTCTTGCTAAAACCAGGAGCCAATGCTTTTTGAGAGCTGCTGCATTTTACTGCTCCCCCCGCTGCAGGTCAGGGTTTGCATGTGTATTTACATCCAGTTTTCTGATAGATTTGCCTCCAAAGTCCTTCTACTCATTAGAGGAGCAGCAAAACAGCTGCCAGCCCCATCCTGGGGGTTTTACCCCCAAAGTCAGCCCCTCTTTGGGGTGGTGCTTGTGTCCAAATGGCAAGAAATCATAAATGAAAAGCCAGTGCTGTCAATTCCTGCAAAGTCACCATTCCAGCCCCACAGCATTGTTCCCCTGCCCCAGGAAGGGATGTCAGCCTCTGGGCTGCGTGGCTGGGGAGTGACCACCACTGTCATTGCCTTCCAGAGCTCCCGTCCTCGTCGCGCTGGCCTTGATCGAGAGCGGGATGAAGTACGAAGATGCCATCCAGTTCATCCGACAGTAAGTCGAGCAATGTTTCGGTGCCCAGGGGAGAAAGCAGCCCTTCAGGACCAGGCTGGATGGAGCTTTGAGCAACCTGGTCTAGTGGAAGGTGTCATAGAATTGTCTCACTTGGAAGGGACCTTTCAGATTATCGAAGTCCAACCATCAACCTAACACTGACAAAACCACCACTAAACTATGTCCCTCAGCACTGTGTCTAACCATCTTTTAAATGCCTCCAGGGATGGTGATTCCACCACTTCTGGGCAACCTGTTCTAATGCTTGACAACCCTTTCAGTGAAGAAATTTTTCTAATATCCATCCTAATTCTCCCCTTGTCCAACTTGAGGCCATTTCCTCTCATCCTATGATTTCTTATTTGGGAGAAGAGATGGATCCCCACCTCGCTACGACCTCCTTTCAGGTGGCTGTAGAGAGCAATGAGGTATCCCCTCATGGAGGGTTTCTCCCCCATGGCGGGGGACTAGAACTAGATGATCTAGAAGGCAGCCTACAGGAAAGCTTGAGAGGGACTCTTTGTCAGGAAGTGTAGTGACAGCACAAGGGCTCACGGTTTTAAATTGCAAGAGGGGAGATTTAGATTAGATACCAGAAAAAAATTATTTACTGCAAGAGTGGTGAGGCCCTGACCCAGGTTGCCCAGAGAAGCTGTGGCTGCCCCATCCCTGGAGGGGTTCAAGGCCAGGCTGGATGGGGCTTTGAACAACCTGCTCTGGTGGGAGGTGTCCCTGCCCATGGCAGGGGGGTTGGAACTGGATGATTTTTAAGGTCCCTTCCAACTCCAGCCATTCTATGATTCTGTGATCTTTAAGGTCCTTTCCAGCCTAAATCATTCTATGATCCCATGATTCTCCAAGGGAAGGAAAGATCTGCCATGTCCCAGGGTTTTTTCAGGGCACTGGGGTTGCTTCTCTCCTGTTGGGGAGTCAGGGAAGAATAGGGAGGGCTGGCATCAAGCCCCCTGTGCCGTCGCATCAGGGCTGAGGTGGCAGCCAGAAGCATCCCTGGGGGGCTTTTGGCAGGCACCCCACTTTGGGCAGCCTCTCTCACATCTTCATTTGCTGGTTCTCCATGTCCTGAGACTCACAAGGAGCTTGAGCGAGAAAGCTGCAGGGATCAGTGCTCATCTTCATTCGCAGAGGATGCACAAGGCTGCAGCCTCCCAAATCCCTTCCTGCTCCAGACAGGCGGGTTCAGTGCCCAAAAAGGGGTGGGTTTGGGGTGGGAGGTGGTTTCTCCTGCCACACCACTGACTGTGCTGACCCATCTCTGTCCCCTCAGGAAGCGCAGAGGAGCCATCAACAGCAAGCAGCTGACGTACTTGGAAAAATACCGACCAAAGCAAAGACTCCGATTTAAGGACCCTCATAACCACAAGAACAAATGCTGCATCATGTAACCTCAATGACCTCTTGCCAAAATCTGTGCACACAGGCACCCAGGCACTCACACGCATCCCACCCTCTCACGCCCCTGCCCAGCCCCGGCCACCCCACGGTGCCACCCCACTGTCAGGGCTGGGGTGGGGGGACATGGAGCACCACCAACATCTTCCAGCACCTGCAGCACCATCCGTCTCTTGCTGGACCCCTGAAAAAAGGCTGCTCTCTCCAGCTACAGCCCCGAGGAGGGAAGACAGTGCTGCCCTTTGACTCTTGGCATTAGCAGGCAATGAGCTCACGTGGCGGTTCTTCATCGCCTTCCTCCTCCTCCTCCTCCTTTGCCTACCAGTTGCACTGAGAAGGATGGGTGGAGGGTGCCTGGTTTGGGGTGATGCAGGCAGGGCTGTGCCAGCTGAGAAGGGATAGAGGGAGCAGGAGGGCTGGAGCACCCCCAGAAAAACCCTTTCCCACCTCTTCCCTATAAGGGCTGCAGCAACTGGGATGGAGGTGGGGATGTGGCCTCGGGGTGAAGGGAAGGTGGTGATGGCAGGAAGAGGTGAAGGGGGCTTGTAGCTTGGTGCTGGCCCTGTAACAATGGGAAAAGCTGAGCTAATTCTCCCCGGCACCATTCCCTTTCTCCTGGCTTCTCTCCCACTCTACTATCTCCCTGTTGCCTTGATGCCAGCTGGGATGCTGCAGATGGGGCTTGTTTGGAGCTCACTGCAGCAAAGGACACTGGGAAACTCGAGGACTCTTAATGGGGCTTTGCCAGGGTGCAAGGGCAGCACTGAGTCCTCCAAGTGTGGGGTACTCTTACTTATAGCTTCCAAATTCAATGCACAGGGCGGTGGGTTCTCTCCCATGGTGTCCCCATCACCAAGCCATGGCACAAACCCTAATTCTGGCTGTGATGCCCTGAAGATGCAACACACATCTTGGGGCACGTCCATGTTCTCCACCGTTGCATTTGCTGGTCAAGTGTTGGCTGCAGCTTTTCTGGGGGATTTTGGATGCTCCTGGCAAAAGCATATCACCAAATTTTGCACCTGCCTTTCCTACATCTGTAACACAGCACCTGGCACCCCAAAACCCCACAGCGTGTGCCCTCGAGGGGTGGACTCAGAGCTGCCCCTGAGCCAGGACATTAAACATCTCTCAAGTTTCTGCCTTTGAACGCTTGCAGCAGCTGGAGCAGTGGGCACGTAGGGGGTACGGGGCTGTTTCTTCCTTTTGATGAGGATAAAAAGAAATTTGCTAATTAAAGGAAAAAGAAATCTTAAAAAAAAACAAACCTGTTTGTCTTCCGCATGTCCTCTGGCCTTTCTTTCTCCCATCTGTGCCCTGTGGAGCCCAGGAGGTGACCCATGGTCCCCCAGACCAGTCCCCGGCCAGCAGGTCACATTTGGCTGCCGTCCAGCATCACCAGGGCTTACAAGTGGTCCAAGGGATGCTCCAGGTATCCTTTGGGCTCGCTGCTGCTCACTCCCTCAGCTGTCGAGGGTCACAGTCGTTGGGGCAAGGAGGGCTAGTCATCCAGGGTCTTGTGGTTGTAGGATGCCCAACTTGAGATGCCTTCAGTGTTCTTGTGTGGGTATCTCCAAAGGTTTGTGTGCCTTCCAAAACATAGACTATCCAGAAATGTTTGCTTCAGATGGCCCAGTTCTTGGGATAAGCGGTAAAGAAGGCTGGTTAGACACCTTCAGTACCTGCAGAAGGGTAGGGGACAGATTTGTGCCACCACACAGGCAGAGGAGGACTGTGGAGGTGTTTCTAGAGCTCCTCTCCATATGGGAGCCACCCCAATTTCATGGTGGGGATGGCCTTCCCAGGGACAAGCTGTGCTGACAAGTGAGGAGGCCCCAGAGTTGTCATACTGCACACCTCAGGCCTGTCCAAGCCTCCACACTGTGGGACAGCCCTCAGTTCCTGGAGTTTCTCCTGCCCTATTCCAGCAGTTGATCCTTATGTCTCATGTGGAAGGTGGCAGTGGTCAAAGGGTCTGCATTAGATGGGGAGGGTAAGAAATTGGGCTGATAAAAAGAAGGCCTGATCCTGTATTACAGCAGTCCCATTGGGTGGGTCACTATCACCTTCCTAGCCAGCTGTGTCTTTTTGCTGCTAAAATAGGTGCTGCTTTGTCCCCAAAGGCAGTAGAAAGTGGCTCAGCACTGCAACAGCTTCAATCCCTCTTAGCCAGGAGACCTCATGGTCTCACGTGCTCCCCATCTGTACCATGAATTGTGAAGAGTTCAGGATAAAGCACTGGGAACCATTGCTTTGCAGGCTTGGAAATGTTTCTACTCGGGCAAGAAGAGGACAAATATTTTCCTTACCCATGCTCCTGGGAGCATCGCATGGCAGATTGCCCATGGCAAGAAATCCAGGGCTTCAGCCACTGTGCTGTTTGAGTTGGGGTCAGGATGGGGACAGAGGGTCTTGAATTCAGCCTCCTTTGGCCAACGGGAACTCTTCATCTCCTCCATGTAGGGTCTGATGGTGGAAGTGCTTGGTGCTGAGCTGTGAGGAGAGTAAACTCAAATCTCAGCTTGGTGGGTTTGTCTGAGGGGAGGACATGGTGGGGTGAACAGGCTTTGCAGTGCTTCTTCACTTGATGTAGCATCAACCCAACCTCCTTAAAAACAGCTTCTAGTGTAAGTGCAGTCCTCGACCTGGTACAATCCATGTGGCGAAATCCTGAGCTGCTGGAAGAGCAGCATCTTGATACTCTTCAGTTCTGTGAGTCGCTGCATTAAAAAAAAAAGCTCCAAACCCATGCTGCTTTAATCATCCTGATGTTTTTTCTTTTATTAATGGATGTCACCTCCCTGTCCTGGAACTCATTGTCACCTCCCATGTGCTGCTTCATGAACAGGACACCGTGGCAGCCCAGGAGCTGCCATCCTTCCATGGAGGGCATGAATCCGCTCCAAGGTTTCTCTGGGTTGGACTGCCAAACATCTGGGATTTTTTTTTGTACAGACTTGGGGTCCTACCTCTGAGGTGTCAGCTCCTTGATGTTTCAGCCTAGAGGGGGTTACAGAAATATAATAGGATGGGGAAATTGAGGGGTCTTCCAACCAGGTTTTGGGTTAGGAAGCTCAAAGAAGAGCTGAGTTCCCTCACAAAAATCTTGAGATACTTGGGGAAGAGGGAAAGTTGGAGCTCAGTAGATACATAGCACCAGAACAAGGTCTAAACAGCCAAGGGCTCATAGTCTGGACAGGTTTTACATCTCTCCTTGTATACTAATCCTCATTTCACCTCAGGTGCCAAAATGTTGAAAGGAGAACCTCAAAACTCTTGACATATTTGCCTGTTCTGTTACTGTTCTGGTCCTCATTGGGTCTTGGCAGATGTCAGAGGGAACAGACACCCCCATGGCTTTGGCTACAAAGGAACCACCTTATCCTGCCTTCATCTGCAGAAGCAAAGGCACAAAACCTGTTTTATACATCCTCACCCCTATCCATCTCCCTCACCCCCTCCATGGAAGCCTGCCATCTTGCTGTAGTTTGCAGGGTCAGGGCTCCAAACTGGTAGCAAGAGCTCTGGAGACCCAAGGGATGGCAAAGCAGAGATGCCTTAGCCATCAGACCAAGAGCTTTTAAGCTTTGCCCGGAAATTTCATGGCTGAACTTAACAGGGGTTGGATGGGGCTTTGAGACACCTGGTCTCGCGGGAGGTGTAGCTGCCTATGGCCGCAGGGTTGGAACCGGATGATCTTCAAGGTCCCTTCCATCCTAAACCATTCTGTGGGAGAGTAAATCTGAGCAGGAGTTGGTACTTGTGTCCTCTCACTGGTGGCACACGTGTGCCTTTACCTGCATTTCAGTTAAGAGGCTGGTGCTTCCCTTCCATTCTCCAGGTTTGCCAGTTGGATGGAGCGCATGGTGGGAACAGTGGAGGGAAGGCAGGCAACGTGGCCACGGCAAATGGCTCTTCATTTCAGAAAGGCCTGGTGACACGCATTTAAAGATTGTGCATTTGTAAATTCATATTACAAGTCTTGCAGTAAGGCTGAGACAGTGGTGCTTGGGCTGAGACCTTCAGCTGAGGAGGTTTCTGAGTGACAAATTTCCCGAGGAAGCAAAGAGTCTTGCTCTATCTACAATAGAACGAGTCGGGTGGGTTTTGTTTGGGTATGGTGTTTTTTTTTCTTTCTTTTTTGGGTTTTGGTGTGGTTTTTTTTTTTTCATTGGGTTTGCTTGGTTCTTTATTAGTCCCAGTGGGAAAGCTCACAGGGAGACTCGGTGACTTCCCTGCATTTTCCAGGGTCTTATATCTCATTTGCTTCCAGGGGGCTGGGTAGGTTCCGTTCGGTGGGTGGCTTCGGATGGGATGCTGGCTGGGGGGAGAAGGATGTGGCTGGTTTCTTTGGGCAGGTGGAGGATGGGGGGGGAGGTGTCACGGGCCACCTGTGGTCCCTTTTGCAGCCTCTACCAGACATTCCCAGGGAAGGGAGTCGTTTGGCTGTGCTTGGATTCCCTCTAGACCATAGTCTCCCAACAAACTCTCCACTTCCCTGCTGTTTCTTTTTATGCAAAAAAGAACTGCATATTTTCCTTTTTAACTCTGTGGGCAGTGGTAGTAAAATGTAGATTAAGCCCAGATGACTTTTTTTGTTTGTTTTGGGGTTGGGTTTTTTTTGGTTTTGTTTTGTTTGGGGGGGGCGTGTTGGTTCTCTTGTTTTGGTTTTTTGTTGTTTTTTTTTTTGGTCTGAGCCATAGCTAAATTATTATACCCAATGCTTTTTGTATCAGATGGCATCACTTTAAATATGCAGATGAGGTATAGGATCTTGACACTTTATAACCTTTTTAAAAAGAAACTTGTCTGTTTACTTACGTCTTGTGTAAAAAGAAAGAAAGAAAAAAAAAGAAAAAAAAGAAATGTATGCCTTTTAATAATCACTTTTTTGTTGTTGTTTGTTGAGTTTTATGAAATTACAGTGGTTTCACTCCAGCAGCAAAATAAAAAGCATTCACTGTTTTGTACATGCCTGTGTGCTGCCGTGCTGCTGATGGGCGGGTATCAAGGTGGAGGAGGCAAAGGCAGAGCCAAACTCTGGCCAAGGGATGGCAGAGGGGTGTGTGGTGAGGGTGTTGAGGCCCTGCTGCCTCCCCTTGGCTGGAGACCTCAGCCCACTCCTGTCCCATCCCAAATAGTGGGGTTGGACTACATGGCCTCCAAAGGTCCCTTCCAACCCCTGCAATTCTGTGAAATACATTCTCCACCTGTTGCCAAGGTTATTGTCCTCCTCTCGTCCCATTCCCCTTCCCTGGGAGCTCCCAGGACAGACAACGGAGGTGGCAGGGAAAGGGTTGGACCCACTTCGATTAGATGATGGGCTACATCGCTCCAGCCAAGGGCAGAGAGAGTTGATTTGCCCAATGCCAAGGCAA
Organism: Jacana jacana; assembly: GCA_013400555.1. Taxonomy (NCBI): domain Eukaryota; kingdom Metazoa; phylum Chordata; class Aves; order Charadriiformes; family Jacanidae; genus Jacana; species Jacana jacana. The sequence continues at coordinate 327,217 of VZTM01011734.1, read as the reverse complement.
GTGCTAGGGGTCCACCCAGGGCTCCATCCCTTTTCCCCATGGGCTGCCTTCTGTCCCGTCCAGCATAGTCACTGCTTGGTCCACCTCCAGCCCTTAACAAAACATGCATATCTTCATAGGTGATTGCCAGGCCAGGCAGTGTCCCCCCTAGCATAGCCACCCTGATCACAGCAGGGTCAGGAGCCCATGCAGAGAGTCCAACCACCACAGCATTTACTTCCAATCCAAATGAGCTCTTTTCCAGGGAAGAGTCTGGCAGCAGGGAGACCCCAGAGGTGATCTGCAGCAGGATTTATCTTAGTTAAATAAGCTAATTGCCTTGCTCACTTACCACAGATGTCGTAGTTGTTAAGGACCCACTTCATCATCAAATAATTGGCATAAGCAGAGCCCACACACAACCTGATGTTGTGTCCAGCATGTCTCAACTGATGCAGTTGATAAAAGATGTTGTAAGGCTCAGAGATGCCTTTTGTCCCACTGACCCCATAGCAAGGTTGTAGGGTGCTGTTGGACAAGCTACACAACTGAGGGCCCCTGCTGGGCACCCAAGAGGCCATGGCTAATGAATCATAGCATGAAAGAGCTTGGCCAGTTGAGGTGACCTATAAATCTCCTAAAAATGCATCATCCATTGGCACAAACATACCTGTCTGGGACCCCTGGGTCAGGAAGATCTTGAAGCTGGAGATCTGGTGGCTGCTTCTCCATCCATTGCTGGTTCTCAATATAAACCAGTTTAGCAGCTGGATCTACAAATGCTCAGTGACTGAGCTCTTGTGGCAGTGTCTCCCAGTTGAGTAACAGAATACATATTTATCTCAGTCCACCCAGGAAAGTACACTGGGTGCACTGATCATCACACCAGCTCCACCAACTTGGAGGAGCCGAGCTGAACATGGGGGTAGATTTTTCTGTTGGCAAAGAGGACTTTTGGAGGAAGGACATGGTGTTCAAGCCCTTGGAGGACTACTAAGACCTACTACTACAGACGTCCAAGTTCAAGATGGAAGGATGACCTCTGTAATGTGATTTTTATCCCAAACCCCACTAATACTTTGTGATCTGCTGTGGTCCAGGCTATCTTTTTCAGACTCAGGACCAACTGATCAAGTCAAAATTATGGAGACAACTGAGCTAGGCAGGACATGGGACACTTGGAGACATGGCAGATATCTCAGCATTTCTGTAGGAACTGGCACGTCTTTTCTACAGGAAAAAATCTTCCCTTGCCTGGGAGAAGGGGAAGGCTGAAATGATCTGGACTCAATGTTTTCTGCAGGAAGGGCCTGTTAGGAGAAAAAGGTCTGATTTGGAAGAGGTGAGATAGGTTTTCCCTACCTGCTGTCACCATCCAGTCACAACTCCAGATCCGGCAGCCCTGCCCTGTAGCTGGGACTCCTGGAAGAACTATAATATACCAGCTGACAAAGAGGTGGGATGCTGGGAACCACCACAGATTGACAGCTCGTAGTTCTAGGGGAGCTTTTGGCCTTCTTCAGTTCTCCATAGCAAAGTTCTTCCAGGGGAAAACATTGAACCAGCTCAGCCCTAGCTTAGGGCAAGGAGTCATGGGTTAGTGGATTGCTGCATGGGAAGCTGCTGCAAGGCTACAGCAAGGTGGGCACTGACATGACAGCTTCAAATTCAGGAATGTGACCAGGTTGCCCTACAATTCCACTACCAGACTGATACTTCAGTATTAGTCTTGATTCTTAAACTATTTGTGACAGGGCTTTTTGTGACCTGCTGACCAAATGGGCTGACCATGTCCATTTGTCCATCTCTCTACCCCAAGAATTTGAATCCAGTGACTGATTTACCCCGTAGAGCATGAGAGCTCCCAAAGATACCATGTTCCTACAAGACCAATGAAAATAACAGATAAAGGAAAGACCTGAGCCGTATGTCCAGTAGAGCCTGGCTCAACCTTGATTAGACACCTAAGTGTCCACCTAGAGGAGACATTACACACACTCCACCCATTGGAGATCTGCTCACTGGCAGAGACCACCCATGGGGCATGAAAACAGGCATCACTCTTGAAACCAGGTGGGGTTTTAACTCTGCCCTCCATGACCAAGGCAGGAAGGAATAGACCAGAGTCTACATGGAAGCTGAGGATCAGGAGCTTGCATGAACAGGCTGGAAAGCAAGGAAAGCTGACACTAATTGTGTGAGCTCTGGAGTAATTACAAGAGCTTGGGTGGGATAAGTGGGGAAGGGGGGAGGAAACTCCCCTCTTGTTCCTGTAGGCTCAGTAAGGCTTCTCAGGGAGATGCCAGCTTGGAAGAGGGGAGGGTTGCAACGGGGTGGCATGGCCAGATCTGTCCTTGGATTGCCCCAAGTGCTCTGCAAGGCAGATCCTTATCTCCTCCTGCTCTTTGAACTGCACAGCTGCAAGGGGCACTGCCTCTGGGGTTGTGAAATAAGCAACTGGGGCTTCAAACAGCCTAATTGCTGCCTTGCCTCCCAACCAGGATGGCCAGGGGGACTTCTGAACACAGGCGCGTGTGCGCTCTAGAAACACCCACCTGCACTCCTGCCTGTACATGCTGTCTCCTACCTGCCTGCATACCTCCTCACCCTCCATCACCATAAAATGTGCATCCCTTTGCAGGCCAGATCCCAGTTCTCTGCAATAGCTGGTTGCCACTCCATGCACAGGTTTCTGTCCTCCCCAAGAGGAGCACTATGAAAGCCCATCAAGTTGGGGTTGTCTGGAAAGGGCCACTCATAGGTCCTGGGATCTCTGCCCAACTTGTGCCATGGTCTGCAGTGTCTTAGCCCCTCCTTAGCAGAGGAGGTGGGTACCTATGAGCCTCATCACAGCCTCATATTTCAGTACCTTCAGTCTTGCCAACACCAAAATTATTGAGATCCACACAACTCACCAAAGGTCTCCACAGCGTGGTCTCATCCCTGGCTCCCTTTCAGTCAACAGAGATCAAGAGAGGAGATCTGAGATGTGGGAGGGATTGATCTCATACTGGGATGGACAATTCTTTCAGAGCTCCACCACTCCAGAGGGTACCCAGACACCTAACTCACATAGAGACACCCACACTGGGGACACTCTAAGCCCTGGGAGATGATCAACAGCTCAGAGCTCACCCTGTCAGTGTTCTTAACCCGCCCCTGAAAGTCAGCCCTCTGCAGAGACATAGAGGTTGCAAAATTTAGACCAGCCATGGTCCAGGCTCACGAGACTAGGTAAAAAATGTCCTGTGAGGGCTGCCTTGCTCTGTGAGGGTTGCCTTGCTCCCTGTTTGCTATGTGCTGAGCCATGATGAAACCTTTCCTCTCTTGTTTTGGACCAGTGCTGGCCATCGCTGCCAACACTAGCTCTTCTTGGCCACAGAGTGGCTCTCATGGCTGTTCCCATCAACCTCCTTGGGGTCAGCCTTTGTGCAACATCTCCACGCAAGGACACTGTCTGAAAGAGGTCTTCCATCTTCTCCTGGTGCCCAGGGAGACATGCACCATCAGGGAGAGGCTGTGAGATGATGGAGGCTGCAGGGATGAAGGTCTCACCTCCCTCCAGGATCTCAGGGACCCTGTGGGTCTGGGCACAAGGCACAGGAGGGCAGGAGGTGCTGCCCTGCTTGCGCTGTGGTATCTGGAAACTCCCATGCTCGTAGCTATGAAAATGTAGGGCAGAGCTTGGGTTGGGAAGAAAATTAAAATGTTCCCAACAAATGTAGCTGAAAAGTCAAGTGGGAAATTAGGCGCCGCTTGGTGCAGATCGCATGGGGTGGCTTTTGCTCGGGGAGCTTTCCCTGCAAATAGAGCAAGAGGGGGAAAGAGAAACTCTTTGCCTTTGACTTACATGACCACCCCCACAATTAGGAAAGGAGGGATGGACAAATCACTGCTCTGTGCTGTGACCATAGCCAAGAGCTGTGCTGCCCACTGGGCAGGACCTCGGGGCAGAATTTGCTTTAACCATCGGAGAGAGCAGACATTTGAGCAGCAGGAGGGCAGGAGGCTTGTGCAGAGCCTGGAAAGGGCTGAGTCACTCGCTGTCAGCGTCAGCAGCCGAGGAGAAAGTGTGGCTGCCAAACAGCCACCTGGAGTTTTGTCAGAACATCCTTAAAAAAAAAAAAAAAGAGAGAAAAAGGAAAAAAAAATCAAAACAACTCAACTTGATGGCCTCTCCTGTGTCCCACCAGAGAGCTACAGGCAGCCAGGGAGTTCCCTGCAAAGGCGGTGGCCGTGGAAAATGCCCTTCCCTGGCTGCAGGTGCTGGTTTCTGTTGCAACACCTCCCTTGGGGCTCACGAGAGCAGAGGAGACTGCGCAGCTCTCCCACAGCAACCAAGCAGCCTCCAGGGATGTGTCCCGGCCAAGCCGGGGCTCGGTCCAAGGACTGGGGGCGGGAGTTGATTAGAGACCTGACGGCTTGGCACTGGGAGAAAGGAGCACGACGCAAGAGCTGCCTCACAGAGATAACTGGTGAGGCTGGAAGCGCTGCTGGCTTCAGCCAGCAACTGACTCACTTGCACCAGGGCATCTTGTCTGGATATCAGGTGGAGACAAGGAGAAGCAATGCATTTAAATGAGCTTTTATCCTTAAGGCAAACAACACCGGCTTGTTTTGCAGCGCTCAGGCAGCCTGAGGATGACAGAGAATGGACAGGCAGGTTTCGGGGTGCCCAGTTCAAGGCACTCAGTGGATGGATGCTCAGCACTCAAAACCAGAGCTGTGATGAAGGGGTAACATGAAACCTTACTAGGTGCTGGAAAACACCAAGGCCAAAGGTCTTGGGTCTCTTTCTGGGCTGCAAATCTGCTAGGTTGAGGGAGACAAAGCAGCTTGGTAGCGCAGAGAATCACACATCTGGCACTGCTCCAGCTGCAGGCAAGTGAGCCAGCTGGGAAGTGGAGTGCTTCTGGTTGCAGCTCCTCAACCAGCTACAGCTGCAGTCTCCTCCTGGGAGATTTTCGGGATAAAGCCATGAGCAACTGGGCTAACCCCAATAGATGACCCTGCTTTGAGCAGGAGATCTTTCAGCCTGAATTATCCTGTGGTCTTACGATGATCCCAGCAGAGAAAAGAATATCATAGGGTGCAAAACTTTGCCACTGGAAGAGACTCCAGATACAGTCCCCTCGGGGCATGCACCATCTCAGGCACTGCAACTGTCTCCTCCAGTTCCTGGTCAAGGTATCCACAGCTGAGAGGGAGTTATGTCCAGATTGCACATTCCCCACAGAGACAACTCAGTATTCACTCTAAAGTGTGGACACCAGAATTCTATGTTGTACCCAGTGTCAGAGTCCCTCTAAAAGAGCTAAATCACTTCCCTGCATACACCCCTTACTCAACATGTCATCTATTTTCTGTCGAGAGTGCTTCTATCACGGGATGCAGATTCATCAGATGCAAAGCCCTGCAAGGGATGTCTGTCACCACGCAATCCATCATGCCGTGAAGAGACTGAGCTGCAGCTCATTGCACTTCAATCCCTCAGCCCACCACTGGGTCCTTTTCCCCAGGGATGTAACTTTTCCAGCTGGCTGAGATAAACTCTGCATGAAAACAGCTTCTTAACAAGAGGGACTGTCCAGTCACTGTGGCTGTCTGTCCTCTTCTGCCTCATTTTTCCCCCTTCCCAGCTTCTTCAGGAGCAATTTTGCCTTTGATTCCAGCTCACCAGTGGAGAAAGCTGAACAGCTTTGGGCCTAGGATTTTCCTCTGAAGAAACAGAGTCAGTCACTAGTGATTCCCCATTGACCTTCAGTTTCTGAGATCTGTCATTTAGCCAACTCTTAGCTCATTTAACACATGCTCTACTGATGTAGGGGGCTTTTTTCTTCCACTGCGATGCCACACTGTAGAAATCCAATATTTTACAAGCATCTTGTATATACAGTTGTGTTTATGAACCAACCTTACAATCTAAAGGAACGAAGCCAAGCTGGTACAACAAGACCCATTTTCCATAAAACCACATCGACTGGCATTTATTATATTTCTCTTTTCATGAATCAGATTGTAGATCAGCCTGTTATTATTAGCTTGACGTCACTCCTAGACATAAAAGATGTCTGGCCCATAAAGGCAGTTGAGCTGCTCAGCAGGCTCCTGGAGCTTAACATCCTGTTAGTATGGGTACTGGAGACCAGGAGAAGATATTGGCCCATGCATCAAAGCCTTTGCATCTTCCAAGGAGTCAAGGTCTGGTCTGGCTTAGGTTGAGCCTGAACCAGCTGTTCCTCATCCAAGAACCATGGACTCATAGCATCTTCCTGTGGCCTTGCACAGTGGCCAAGGAGAGGAGGTGGTTGTGTGGAGCCTGGCAGGATACCTTGGGTGAGAGCTTAACTCACCTCTCCAAGCTGTTGGAGATGCAGAGCCCAGGACAACCCTGAAAATGCTTTTCTGCTGTGTTCTCTGACCCTTGGGCTGTGGGATGACAGGGATCAGGCTGGGTGTGACACACAGCTGTAAGAAGCTGTCCCTGCCCTGAGAAGTTTAGAAAGCAACAGCACCATTTCTAAAGCCTCAAATCCTACCCAAAATCAAGGGCTGAAGCAGCTGACCAGGTCCACAAGACCACTAGACCACACTGGTGAACCCCACTTGACCATTTCCAGAAGAACCCTCCTGTTGCCTCATCTCAGACTTTGTTTGGGGCTGTTTGGCAAGAGACTGCCCTTATTTTATTCCACGTGTGCAGCTTCCTCCACCATATATGCTTTCTTCTGCAAATTCCTGGTCTAGGGTCACCCCTAAGACATCAGTGCAAAAGAGAAGATGTCTCATGTTTTAGATCTGGGGTCAAGCCAGATCCTGATGCCCAGTTCCACCACCGTCTCTCTCTGTGTTCACACCCACCTCAGGCTTCTCCTCTTGCAGTCTGTGCTCGAGGGAAAGCCTTTGCATGCTAAAAAGCTCACCAGCACAAACAGCCAGCCGCCCACCCATGCTCTCAGCCTGCCACCGGCGTAGAGAATCCCTGTCCTTAAGGACGCAGCCTTGAACAAAAGCCAGGGAAATATAAANTGAGAGGGGTGGGGGGCCTTGGTGGAGGGTGGGATCTTCAGTTCTCGGCAGATGGGACAGTGAGCGAAGGTGGAAGAGCATCTGCAGCCTTTAGGGGTTGACTACGTGGGAAGGACCAGCAGGAACACAGCAGATTTAAATAATCTTCTCGCCTCTAGGGCTCATTCAGGCCACTTTAGGAGGGGGAAAAAAAGAGAAAAAAAAAGAAAAAAAAAAAAAAAACAGAAAAAAAAATCCTCCTGTGAATGTCTANCTGGGGTCAAGCCAGATCCTGATGCCCAGTTCCACCACCGTCTCTCTCTGTGTTCACACCCACCTCAGGCTTCTCCTCTTGCAGTCTGTGCTCGAGGGAAAGCCTTTGCATGCTAAAAAGCTCACCAGCACAAACAGCCAGCCGCCCACCCATGCTCTCAGCCTGCCACCGGCGTAGAGAATCCCTGTCCTTAAGGATGCAGCCTTGAACAAAAGCCAGGGAAATATAAAAAAAATAAAAATAAAAATAAATAAAATAATACATTAAAAAAAAACCCAAAACAAGCTCCTCCGCAGCCTGACCTTTCATTGTCTGTAAGGGGCTGCCAAACCAAACTGTGCCGCAGGCCCTTCCCGCTCCTCGCATCTCAGCTGAGATTCCGACAGCCCCAGCTGTGTCATCGGGTCTCCCCGGGAGTGAGGAAGACAATGGGGGAATCCTCGGGGCAGCATGAGCGGCTTCCTCTGCCTCCATCCAAGGAGGGGGTCCCGGGGGGAGGGGGGGGGGGGGCC
>VZTM01011734.1:227421-319437 GCA_013400555.1 Jacana jacana | reverse complement strand
TGAGAGGGGTGGGGGGCCTTGGTGGAGGGTGGGATCTTCAGTTCTCGGCCGATGGGACAGTGAGCGAAGGTGGAAGAGCATCTGCAGCCTTTAGGGGTTGACTACGTGGGAAGGACCAGCAGGAACACAGCAGATTTAAATAATCTTCTCGCCTCTAGGGCTCATTCAGGCCACTTTAGGAGGGGGAAAAAAAAAGAAAAAAAAAGAAAAAAAAAAGAAAAACAGAAAAAATAATCCTCCTGTGAATGTCTAGTGCCAGCTGTCAGAAGAAAAGCTTAGCTCTGGGCTGTGCTTGCCCCAGCAGAGCCTGTCTCGCTTTTGCTGCCCTTTGCATTTCCCCACTCTCCCATCCCTGGCTCAGCTCGCAAGCTCCTGAGGACACAAAGGAAGCTGGAGCATCTGAGGGCCCTTCTCCTGGCTGTGGCAAGCTGTGCTCTCCCTGCCTGCAAGCACACAGCCAGGGCTTGTCCACATTAGACAGAGCCGGCTGCCTCTAATTAGCAGCGGGTGATAAATCCAGGAGGGGGATGACAACCAGGCAGGATGAATCCAAGCACCCTGCCTTTTCAGTTCTCTTCCTCCCATCACACCCAGCCAGGCTTGCCCATTCCTATCATCTCCTGTGGCACTAAGCCATCCCCCCCAAGATGGGGAATGAACTTGGTGGCTGGGTCTGCAGCCTCCACTAATGGATTACATGTTCCTCTGTGATGTGCTCTAGGTGTTCCTGCTCTGGCAGGGGGATTGGACTAGATGATCTTTCAAGGTCCCTTCCAATCCCTGACATTCTGTGATTCTGTGATTAACCAAATGGTTAATGTCCATCACATTTATTCTGTGCCCTCCCATTGGGAAGTGGAAGCCATCCCAGCCTCTTTGCCCCACTGATGGTGGAAGAAAATGCCAGGAGGTTTCCCCTGTTAGATCATGGAGAGGTTCAGCCATATTGTTCAGCAGGGACACACAGGGCCAAGCTGGCCTGAGACCCTACACCAAACACCTCCTTGCTTTGGCAGACAGCCTGAGTGAAGATCTACTTCATAGTCTGCATCTCCTTCTGCAAAACAAGCTGTTGCACCACCAGGACTTGCAGAAATTGGCATTCTTCTGTGGGCAATCGAGGTGGTTCCCAACTTGCATCCCTCCATAAGCCCTGGACAGGAGACCTGAGGCAGGGGAAGAGTTTTAAAAGCCAGTGTGACATTTGTGAGACTGAGTGGAAACCCTAGCACCAGGCATCACTGCAAGTCCCTGCCACCAGCATGATACACAGGAGGAGAGGACAGCCCATGCCTGCAGACCAGAGCATCAGCTAGGTAGCATCTCATCCCCAAAGCCATGACCCCACCTCCCAGCCCATCAGTCCCCACTCCCAACCCACCCCAACACCTCCTGTTCACTGTACAACCATGCCCTTGCCACTGGCCCTGATTCTTCCCAGCTAGGGCAGGCTTCACAGAACAACCTTTGCACCTTGGAGGTGCCAGGGTGGTCAGGCAGGGGTGGGCACAGAGGGTTGGAGGAGCTCCCATGGGTGGAGAGGCAGAGCTCAACATTTTTTTTCCCCATGTTTTCAACAAGGCTTTGCCCTAGATCCTGCCAAGCACAGGGAGGGCCTCCTCGGTGGCATGCTCCTCGGGGGCAGTGGCTGCTTTTCCCTTGGAAGTCTAGAGGGAACATAATCTCCTTGAGGGCTCCTCTGCGAGACATCATTTGGGTTGAAACTGCCCAGAATGATTCACATAAATCTTGTTTCCTTAGGAAAACAAGGGGAAAAAGCCAGGGTGTGGTGTAAAAGCAGCTTGCTGTGTCAAGATCATCCCTGCTGAGCTTGGAAAGCCTTCCCTGGTGGCTTGCAACTCTGCTCTGTGATCAGTGCTTTTGGGAGACCATAAACCATCACAGGGACTGGCATGGTTTTGGGGACCACCAGCCCCAAGGCGATGAAGAGCAGTGTCTGCTCTGCAGACCTACACAAACTACTCTGAGCCCAGCCCTGCTGCTGGCTGGGGTGGACAAGCTGTGGACTCATCTCCTCTCCAAGAAAAAAATAGACTTACAATCGTTTCTCAGCTCTGTCCTCCATAAGGAAAAAGTGCACCTCACCAGGGAGTTTCTTCTCAGTGTTGTACAGTTGTGCTTTGGTTTATGGTGCATTTCCCCTGGCACCAGACTTCCTTGTGGGGGAAACAGAAAGAGAGAGCAGATATAGGAAGATGCAAGCCTTAGGTTTGGGCTCAAGCTGGGGTGGGATGCCTGCTGGAGAGGGGAGGGAAGGAGGAGCTGTGGGATGTGGTTTCACAATGACACCCGGTTACATGCGGGGGCACCTTGATCACAGCTGGAGGTTTGTGAAGATGTTTCAGATCCTGTCAGCAACCCAGAGAGGCAAAAAAGACTGTTAGTTGGAGGAATTGTTAGCAGGTAAGGTTATGGATGGAGAGCCAGTAAAGTCTGGAGGTTTGGGGTGTAGCCTCAACTCAGCCATTGATCTGCTTTTTTGGAGCAGCCTGACTGCATTTTTGGGGCACAGTATTTGCTTGGTTTTGGTAGGGCAGCACCTGGAACAGTGGGGATGGTGGGAACATAGGGCTGGGATTGGAAAACTGCAGGTCCAGCCATAGTGAGCTCAGCCCAGCCATGCACAGTGCATCAATGCCCTCTTCAGGAGCCATGTAGGCTCTGTCACACCCTGCACAAAAGGGACTGTGGACCACAGAGCTTCCTCATGTGGAGAAGGCCATGGTCCTAAGGCAAAGCTCTCCAGGCTAGAGGAGATTGAATCAAAAGAATGAAGCAGAAGGGATATAATTCATGACAAGGAAAACTTATTTCCCCTCTGTCCCTCCCCACTGATTTCCCTAACAGAAAATGTTTGTAAAAAAACAATGGATGACAATAAAAAAGACTAAAAGCATCTGGGAGTGGGTCTTGCCAGTCTTCACAGCTCCTGTTGGAGTGGATTGTCCCTGGGCAGTCCTTACAACATTTGGACAAGGCCAACCTGATAATCCTCCTGGTGGTCCAAGTGAGTGGCAAGTCATGAGCAAAGTTAGCAGCTCTCTTTCATGACTTTCTTAAAAAGAAAATTGATAAAGTTATTTGTTGGCCAGTTAAACACACTAAACAGAATTGCAGACACCTAAAGCAAACTGGTGCTGGAAAACCTACTGGTTTAACAAAAACAGCCACATGGTGCCATCATCCCAGGTGATGCCATTTCACGAGGATAGAAAGCTGATGCAGGCATAGATCTACTGCTCCCTCATGACTGTGCTATGGTCTGCAGAAGGGTCTCTTGCAACCTGGAGGAGAGCAGGTTCATTAGGGATGGTGGAAAGACCCTGTGCGTAGCAAGTGACATTGCCATCACCAGATCTCAGCTATGAGAGAACCAAGACAACACATAGCAGATCTCCATACGGTCTCACCATGTGGTACTGGAAGCATTGTTCTGCCACCTCGGAGGTAAAAAAGGTAAAGCAACATGTGCAACAAGCCACATTTCCAGGGGGAGCTCCACATCACCTTGAGAATACATTACTTTTACTGAAGCCAAACATCTCATCTTGGACCTTCAGTGTCTCTCAGACAAAGTATTCCTCAGGCAGTGCACAGGCGGGGGAGTTGAGAACTGTCTCCTGATGGCTGATTTTTAGTGATAACGTACAGAAATACTGTACAGAAGGAGGCTGTCCCAGCCTTGTCTCAAACAGAGCATAGGCAGGGTGCGTCCCAGATGAAGAGTGGTTGAGCAAAACACTAACTACCCTTTCAGCTTGTGGGTGGGACTGGGTGTTCACAGGTGTCTACAACAAACTGGGCAGTGGGAGATGAAACCTATGAAATGAGGGTTGTGGTGTAGGGGAGAAGTGTGTAGAGTAGGGCCGATGGTTGGACTCAATGATCCCAAGGGTCTCTTCCAACCTGAATGATTGATTCTATGATTCTAAATACCTTATATCTTGTGAGCTTTGACTCAGGTCTTTTTCTCCCATAAGTCATTTGGACTCAATACTGCAGTGTCATTATTTGGAGAGCTGGCATTGAAAAAACAGTCCCACCACGAGGTGAGGCAGACAGATGTGAGTAAAGACCTTTGATTTTTTTTTTTTTTTTAATTTTTTTTTTTTTGGCCTTTATCTTAATTACACAATTTGAATGCCCCTGGAGACAGGGAGGGGCGGATGGGGGGGGGTTTCCCTCCTTTCTTTCATGGATGAATGGGTTTCCCTCCTTTCTTTCATGAATGGAATGGGTTGTGTTAACAGGTAGCCACACAATGTACTTGCTTATTGGGATAATAATTACTGGGAAAATATTAACAAAGGGAAGATATTTGAATAGTTGCTTGAAGTCCATTTTGAGGGGTTAAAAAACAGAAAGGGTTGAGTGCCTTGACTAGTGCACCAGCCACTCATTGGATCTGTAAGATTTGTGTTCCTTATGTTCTTGGCCTAAGTTCACAAATATTTACAGGCTGGGGCTCTGATTTATCAAAGGACTCAGCTGTGTGCTTAGGTCTCCTTGGCCTCAGTGACACTTAAATGCAACCTTGTGCAGCTTGCTAAATTTGAGGACCTTGGATTTCTTTTTGGATAACAAAGAAACATGTGTTGTTGCCAAACTAACTAAGGGTCACCGAGTCACATTTCTGGCTAGCACAAAGCTCTTCATCCCGTTTGTTCTCTCTTAAATGGTGAAATAGTAGCTGACTAGGTGATTTTCACATGGTTTTCCTTCTGTTTTGTAACAATGCTGTTGATTTCTAAATGACCTGTCTGAAAATCTTTTAACCTGGATTCTGAGTTTGGAGGGTTCACACTTTTCTGATTGGCTTTTTTTGCAGTGCTGGGTACTGCTCCAAGGCAATGAGGAGATTTTTCTCACATCCACCAGATGAAGAAAGATTGCTAAGAAAGTCTGATGTCCCTTTTGTGAGTGAAAATCCAGAAGGACTCACTCAGCAGGTGGCCGGGAGGGTTACACCTCCACAGGGCTAACTCATCTCTGGGTGAGACTCATATAGCACCCCAGGAGAGCAAACCCCCCCTTATATTCAGCCTGTGTATTTCTCTTTTCCTTGCTCTTGCACTCCCTCTGCTGATCCAAATGATCTATTAGATTAGAGAAATGCTGGTGCCAGAGCTAAGCAAATTGCAGGGTGAAAACAGCTCCCCACAGATGGGCATTACCCAAAGTTCAGGGGGCAGAAGGGGAGAAAAACCTAGAGTGAAACGGGGATGCGGTAAATACAGTCCCAAAGCAAAGGACTTCCACCTGCATGAACAACTTCAAAACCCCCAGTTCCTCCCCATTGAAGCCCCCACCTCTGGATGAGCTCAAAAGCGGTGGCGGCTTCTTCAGTGGGCCAATAACCCGTTGACAGAATTGTCTGAGGTAGAGCTGAGCTCCCTCTTCTCTCCAGCAGTGGCCACAGCAGAGGTCATAGGATTCACGAGATAATTCAGGCTGGAGGGACCAAAGAAGATTTCTAGTCCAATCTCCTGCTCAAAGCAGAGTCAGCTTCAGCCCAGAGCAATGTGGGCTAATTGCTTTCTTCAGTTCAGTCTTGAAGACCTCCAAGGGTGCAGACCACAAAACCTTGTTCTGGTGCTTGACACCTTCACAAGCTGGCTAGATCTATGTCAGCACCTCCCTAAGACAGCACCAAGGCGTGGAGCTGGAGCAGCTAAAGCTGTATTAGGCTGCAGACACACCTGCATATCTGCCTTTGTCATCACTAAAACTAAGCCTTTCTGGGTAGAGAAGAGAAGCTCATCTGAACCTTTGGAAACCAGCAAGTACCTGGGTTTAGAATATTAAGCTGCCAACATCCTTTCCTCGGTGCATCCACACACCAAGCCAGGAGTCTCTAGAGGTGGAAAACCAGACCTCCAGAATTAAAGACAAGAGACCCTTTTGCCATGGCTGCTACAACCTTACCTTAGCAGGTAGCCAGATAGGGTGAAATGTGTTGACCTGGGTTGGAAGAGCAGGAGGCAGGTTTCCACTCCTCCATCTCACTTTTCACAGACCAAAGCTGCTGTCCCCTGCTCCCTATTCCCCATCCCCCAGCCTTGTGGCGACAGCTCAGATCATGGTGGCTCTCTGCTGCCCAAATGAACTGGGAGATGAGGTAGAAAGGGTGCAGGTGGGATTCATCTTCCAAATCATGACCAAGGACATGTCTGTCACTTACACTCCTCTGTGGATGCCTCTTGTTCCTTTAGGGTGAGCTTGAATTCATTCTACCAACTCACTGGGTGCCTGCCCATCAAAAAACAAGCCCAAAATAAGAAGCCTCGTTGTTCAGCTTTGGAGGCAAGCTCTGTAGGCCAGAAGAAACATAACCCACAGGGGCCCAGTTAACCTTTCCCCACACTGCTTTGCCTTCCATAAGCCAAAAAGATGAGAACTAATAGGGCTGCTGGGAAGTGAGGGAGAAGCAGAGAATTGCTCTGTGTGGCTCCCTTTGAAGGTCCCAAAAGGAAAAGGTCTCTGACAAGGAGTTTATTTTCATTAAAAATGACAGGCCCAGCTCAACCAGTCAAATAAACAAAGCAAGTCTGTAGAACAGCAAGTGCAAAAGGTCCTGGGTTATTTATAAAGGGCTTTCAAGTATATTAGGCCTAACACCAAGATAAATCAACTCTGCTAGGATTCCAGAAGCATATCACATGTGGCTCTAGCTGTTGTCAGCTTTCTACTGGAATAAATTTAGCGGCCCGTTATCTTCCAAACCCTCCCTGCTCTTCCCCTAGGGAGTCCCCTTTGAAAATTAATACATTGAGACCAGACATAAGTTCCTGTCTTCAGTCACATATTGACAAGATCAAACCCTTCAAGAAGCATTCAAATCCCTGCCATTGCATTCAACAGATACATTGCTGCCCAGCATGTCGCAGAATGGCGAAAGACCCTGTTCAAGACCAGGTTTGCTCGAGCCAAGAGGTGAGGGTTTTTTTCCCCGAGACAGGCTATTCAGGGCAGATGTTTGCCAACTTCTACCACTGTGAAGTTCAGCTCAAATAACTTTGAGGGATTACTTCTCAAATGGCCAGAAGGAAGATGAGGATGTCCGGGATCTGGTAGGGCTTGTTCACACGACTGATTGAAGACCCCGCAATCCAGCTACATTAGTGTGAGTGATTTGTGAAAAGGACAGTAGGAGTTGGCTCTGCTGCCTCTGGTCTCCAGGATGTAGGACTCTGGGAATCAAAGCAAGCCACAGGAGCAATGGAGATGGAGAGGAAGGTTCAGTGTAAAAGCCAGCTCCTTCATTTTGAGAGCTGGACCCAGAGCTCATAGAGCAGCTAAAAGAAAATAGGTATCTGGTCCTGCTAAGACACAAAAATACCTAATTTGCTGACAACCAGTTCTTCACATTCAGACCCCAGACAAAGCTGAGATAGTCACATCTTGGTCTGCTTGCCAGCTCAACCTCTCTGCATTTCAGACAAGTCCTTACACTAGCATGGGCACAGGAGAGCTTCTTCAGTGCTTTCTTCTCCAGTCCCACCAATCTGTACCTTCCCAGAGCCAGGATCCAGCCCAAGTCCAGTAAGATGTGTCATACACAGGACTGCACAGAGCCAAAGAGGATTTCAGTTGGGAGATTGGCCATAGAGGTGTCTACACATAGAGGTTTACTGCATGCTAAGGGTGCAGCCTAATGTCCTAACACAGGCGTTTCATACCGTATGGGGTATTCCCACTGGTCTCCAACTACTACAACAGCAGGATATGGGTGTCCTATGGGTATATCTGGCCTTCCCTATATGTCTCTCAGGTATCCTGTGACATCTCAAACAGTATCAGATGTTTAGGCAACAGCATCATTCTTGGTATGCCCCCAGAAACCTGGTAGAAACTTGTCCCATTTAGTGCTTTGCACTGTAAAGCTGGGGATTGTCCCATTACTAATTCTCATTTCTGGCCCTCATTGTCCCAGTTCGTGCTTTGAGAGGATGCTGCATCTTTTGGGTAGAGGAAAAAGTGTTCTTAGAGCAATTTTCAGGTGGGTACCCATCCTTGGGCTCCCAGTTCACCCACAGAGTAACTTACCTGCTTGTGCATTCCTGCTGGAACAATCTGGACTGCTGAATTTGCTCTTCCAGAGAAGCTTTTCCTCTTTCTTTTGTAATGAGGTCAGATGCCTTTATGTGCCACTGCCTGGAAAGGTGATGACGTTCTTTCATCATCACAAAGCCAAGACCAACATCATATGTAAGGTTTCTGAAAAAGAGTGCAAAGAAGGAAGTACCTGATGCAGGGAATCCTTTGGATTTGCTTTCTGATGCCAAATACCTCAGATGTTTTAAATTTATTGAAATCAACTCCAGTTTAATAACACCAAATAACTGCCTAATTGGTTTGAACTAATTGACTACATACAGCCCAGAAGATGCCAGCTGGTGACCCCCTGCCTTTCTGAAAAGGCTGTGGGAATTGTCTGCAGGAACAATTGCTCAGCAGGGAAGGCAAGTTTTGCAAAATCAAGCTTCACTGTGAGAAGAAGATGTGGTTTTGCTCAAGTAATTCCATTTTGTTTGTTTGTTTGTTTTTCTTCCCAGAAAACTCAAATCAAATATCTTCATTTGATTCAGTCTAGTGCCAGATATTTGCTTTTAACTTTGTGCCATGACACGCAGAGCCCCAGCAAACTCCTTGCTTCAGGTGAGCTGTGCTAGTGATGCCTGTGAACACAGCTCCCCCTTCCCCTTATCCAGACAAGAACCAGTTGAAAGCACTGAGTTTGAAAAAAATTTGGCTATTGGGTCTTAAACGGGTGTTTGGGGTTTTTTTTCTGGAGTGGTACTCAGCTCTATGTCTTAAATACAAAAGTTGAAAGATCATCTGTTTTAAACACAAGAATTAATCAAATTTTAGCAACCTCATAGATTCAGATGCTCCCTGAAAAACAGGGCTCCAGCCTCCTTTGCTTTCTTTCCTCCAATCTTGCCCTCAACAACTTGCTGTTTGATGCCCCAAACATTCTGAGGGGAGAATCAGGCTGGAAAATGCTGAGGAGTAAGATGATCTCTGCTTGAGCCATTCAGTCCAGCTGGGCTGGGCTGGGACCAGCAATTCCAGCATTGCTTTGGTCAGCAATGAAATCACAGGCGAGTATTTTCATGCTGGAGCTGCTCACAGCCGGTTAATTCTGGAAACTTGCACCAGATGGCAGTGCCAGCACACCTCCAGCTTCATCTTTTAAATAACTGCAACGTCAAACTCTGAGGCATCCCTGGTCATTTTTTGGTTTTGTGCTGATGGAGCCATGCTGGTGTCCCAGTGGAATGCTGCATGCTAAAGGAACACCTCTTAGGCACCCTCTGCTCTACCTTGCCGATATTCTGGGAGGATTAGACAGATAGATAGGAAAGAAAATAGCCATCACTGTGTTCAGGACAAGGAACCATTTATAGAGGTAAAAGGACGGCTGGATATAAGGGGTCAGAACAGAGGCAGGGTGGAAGGTGCCAGGAGCGAGACCGAGGCTGAGCAGCACAAGCCATCAAGAAACTGTCCTGTTCTGTTCATTGGCCTAGTAGATATTCCCCATCAGAGTGGTCTAAAAGCAGTTTGTACAGAATCCTGATAAATCCACGTGGTTTAGTCACTCCTCTCTGCCCCAACGTGTGATGGCACTGGCCCTGCAGTGATGCTAAGCAAGTTTTGTTGTCTCTGAGTCTTTCGGTGCTCTCTTCCAGCAGCTCCCAGGGGCCCAGCACTGGGAGTCAGCTCTGGGCTTGTCCTGCTGCAGTGGGTGGGAGGTAAAGTCCACGCCACGAGCTCTGCAACTCAGGTCCTGCCCATGCGTCGGTTTAGATGGTGATGAAGCACAAGCAGAGCTATGGGCTGCATACAGAAACGCCTCCTGCATGGACACAGGCAGCGTGATGCACAGAGCTGGACACAAACCAGGCCTGTCAGGATGTTAGCTGAGAAAACTAAACTTTCTCTGCACAAGCCTCCGACCTGCCGGCCTGATAAGCAGCAGCCAGGCAGCTGGGGCTGGCGCCGGTATCACACGGGGGATACAGAGGGTGAACCATATCAGTTGAAATATGCAACTTCCCAGCCTGACCCTTCTCCACCCAGCATTTTAGGTTTATCAGTTCTACCCAAACAAGACTGGGAATGGGGTTTACCTGGTCAGACAGGAGCCTGGCATCCCTCCTACCCAGAGATGAAGGGAGGTGGGGAAAGGAGGGGGGGGCAGGGAGAAGGTGGCTGGATTGAGGAAACCAGTCTGGCCTCACTGGGATGTGGCATTTGCCATTGCCTGTTGCAATAATAAGCCCCTTCTCTGCACTGTAATGGTTTGAAAGCCCCAGTTGCAGCCAGCAGAAATTTCCATCCCCAGTTTGCCCCTGCAAGTACAGCCTGCTCCCAGGGGAATTCTTCATCAGAATGAAAACATGTTCTAACATTAACATGTGCAAAGGTTTAGACCAGGCTGTCAAACAAACCCTGATCACTTCTTGTTTAGCAGTTATGGATCCAAGCTACATAAATCGGTGACAGCATACACTGGGAATTCATCCACCTTTCTCTTCTGGAAACCCTCAAGGAATTTAGGCATGACGTGCTTAATGGCCCCACTGATCTCTGCAGACAGTCAGATGTGTTTGCAGGTGGTACCAATCCCCTGCTTGACAGGATGAGCAGCATCTGACCATGAGAAGAGTTCAGGGAAGGACCACAGAGGGTAGGATGCAGGCAGCCTGGAGGTAGGTACCTGCCCTAGAGTCATCACTCACCCTCTGTCCTATGGGGTGGGTAGTAAAATGGTTTCCTTATTCTCAGAACTTCTGAAGAACTTCTGACTGAGAGAAACAATTAATGAAGTCATCAGATTTCCCACAGGAAATCAGAGGTAATGGGGGACACGTAGATACTGTTGCTTGGCCAGTCCATAGACAGGTCACCCAGACGGCCTACCATAGTTCACTTCTCTGTTTCACCCTCATCCTACTCAACTACCCAACTTCCAACCACCTCACAAGGGAGACCCTGTTGTTGTAGAATCACATGGCTGGAAGGCTATGAGCCCTGCCCAAAGCTGGGCTGAGACACAGCAGATTGCTCAGGGCCTTGCCCAGCAAGCTAATAGAGCCCAGTAGTCTTCATCACTGCAAAGACACATTGCTGTCACATCTGTGTTGAGTTGCTCTGCATTGTAAAAGCAGCAAGGCTGCAGGGATTCACAACAGCAGGGAACTGAACCTGTGTCATCTCTGCACGATGGATTTCCCTTTCTGCCAGGCTCAAATACAATGGCACACAAATTCCCTTTCTCTCTGGTTTTGACCACAAATTCAGTCTGGATCCTGACAAACATTACTCAACTAAAGTTACATTTCCCATGGAAAGTTTCAGTTTCAATTAAATCAGGTTTTGGTTTGGTTTGGTTTTTCTCTTTCATTTCAGAAGTCATCAGAAAGCATTCCGGTCAGTTCTATAGAAATTTACTAATACCCACCCTGAAAGAGACTCTCATGGCAGACTTTCATTTCACTACCAAGATGTTTTGGAAAGGTGCTGGGCTTTCAGGTTATACCCAGAAATCTTCTTTCTCATGTAGAAACATGGCATGAAAAGTTTTGCCTTGATGATATTAATATGTCCATCTTTAGTTCATTAGGAGTGTTAGTGTTGGCCTGCCTTAGTTCTGTTGAGAAACCTTTTCTGGATTTAAAAACATATTTATTGCAGTCTCTAAATTCTTCAGCTGAACAGGGAAGGGAGGTTGAATCCTTAATAAAGACTTCCTTCCTCCCAGTGTTATTTATTCGTTGGTTAAAGATAGGCTAAAATAAACATAAATTACTGGTAAAGAATTAAAAACTTCAGCAATTACATTATTCTCCTGTCAACGGTTCACATAAATTCCTTGATTCTTAGGATACTATTTCTCAGTTTCTCCAGTTCAGCTTAAATGATCTCAGACAGCAGACAAAGCCAGTCTTTACCATGAATAAAGGCTGCAGATTTTAGGAAATAAATTATTCTGAAATGCATGGATGGTTCTTCTGATCTCCCTGACCTGTAGATCTGCAGTTTGTCAGTCTTGGTCAGACAAGGTTTCATCTGCCTGGCCTCCTGTCATATTGCAATTATTGGATACGTTGTCACAGAATATCAGGGGTTAGAAGGGACCTTGAAAGCTCATCCAGTCCAATCCCCCTGCCAGAGCAGGAACACCTAGATCAGATCACAGAAGAATGTGTCCAGGTGGGTTTTGAATGTCTTCAGAGAAGGAGACTCCACAACCTCCTTGGGCAGCCCCTGCCAGTGTTCAGTCACTCTCACTGTGAAGAAGCTTTTTCTCATATTTAAGTGGAACCACCTATGTTCCAGCTTGCACCCATTGCCCCTTGTCCTATCATTGGATGTCACTGAGAAGAGCCTGGCTCCATACTCCTGAAACTCACCCTTTACATATTTATAAATGTTAATAAGGTTGCCCCTCAGTCTCCTCTTCTCCAAGCTAAAGAGACCCAGCTCCCTCAGCCTGTCCAGCTCCATTCCCATGTGCAGCATTTCTCAACTCTGTGCCCCCTTGAAAGGTTGTCACTTGCTGCTTTCCGTGACAACCTACGCAGAAGAAACCTGCATCCCTCTTGGGACAAGGCTTGATGGACCAGAACTGACACCTGATGTTGCCTTCAGGGTTGTCCCAGTCCTTTTCCAAGGAGGACACACCGTAGAGCTCAGTCTTTAACAGACATGAAGCACTTTTGGACACGAGTTTAAATGTTGATTAGTTTGTTCCATGGCAAAGGTACCTACTGTATCAATACAAAGTGGGAGAAATGCTAAAAGGAAAGAGTTCAGCTTGAGGCCATTTGAGCAGTTACTGGCAAAAACACCTCTTTTCTTGTTGAAGCTGCTTATGTGTTTAGTCTCTGGGAAAACAGAGCACCTGAGACAAACAGAAAAAGCATATGATCATCATCTGGTTTTATGAAAGAGAATAAATGAGAAAATACTAATTGTTTCCTCTGGCACATCTCCACATTCAGATCCCCAGGCACTGCATGCTTTTCTCTTTCTGAGGTGGAGCTCCTTAAATCAGGGATCAGTTCAGTCAAAGCATGCCAGACATGGCAAAAAAGGAATGCTTTCTGACTGCTGATCATGCTAGAACCTAACCAGTATCCAGAGACACAGTCAGGCAAAGGATTTGATACCAGAAGAAGGAAAGGGCTTTCCTTCTACATATTGCACGAGATTAACTTGTGGGATTCATTGCACAGGAGGTTATGGAGGCCATCATTACGCATGAGCTCACAAAGGATTTATTCAAAATTATGGAGGGTATCATTGGGACAACTTAACACAGCGATGTGGCTGCAAGTTCTGCAGCAGGAAATCCCTAAGAAATTGATTAACAAAAGCAGAGAGCCTGCCAAATGTCTTGTTGTAGGCATCTGTTTTTCTTGCAGTCATTCTTCAAACATCTGCTCCGCTGTCAGAAGCGGCACACTGAGATGCACTTAGAGCCTGGCCCTTATTTAATGACCAGGGTGGCAAGGAAGGATTGCAGATTAAGGACATAATTCTTTATTTAATAGGAGATTTTCAGCTGCTGTAAAACAGTTTAGGTTCCTAACTTTCCATGAGGCTCTGGAGATTTACCCCTTCCAAGGATCTGGTCCTCTTTGTTTTTTCCAGACTGACAGGATATCAATTTCCATCCTGCCCTCAGGAGTTTCCTTTGCATTGCAAAAGGTCCTAGCAAATCCCCTGAGACTTGTTGCAGGTTTGTTTCACAGAAGCACAAAAGTGTAGGCATTGGAAAGGACCTCTAGAGACCACCCAGAGTCATCCAGGTGACTCAGAGTCACCAAGCACAGGTTGGACAGGAATGTATCCAGGTGGATTTTGAGAATCTGCAGAGAAGGAGACTCTGCACCTTCTGTGGCCAACCTGACCTTGACTGCTGGCACCTGCTAAGTAAAGAATTTTCTCATCATGTACAGACAGAATTTCCCGTGTTCCAATTTGTGCCCACTGCCCCTTGTCCTGTCACCAGGCCCAGTCTGGCTCCATCCTCTTTCCACCCACCCTTTAGATATTGATATGCATTGATGGGATCTCCTCTCAGTCTTCTCTTCTCCAGGCTGAACAGCCTCATGTCTCTCAGCCTTTCATCTTCAGAGAGATGCTCCAGTCCCCTGATCATCTTTGTAGCTTCTGCTGTACTCTTTCCAGCAGTTCCGAGCCCAAAACTGAACACAGTACTCCAGATGTCACCTCACCAGGGCAGAGTAGAGGGGGAGAATGATCTCCCTCAACCTGCTGGCCACGATCCTTTTAGTGCACCCCAGGAGACTGTTTGCCTTCTTGGCCACAAGGGCACAGTGTTGACTCAATGTCTCACCCAGCATGGTCCATGCTGTCCTGCATTACAGCTTTCCTTCTGCCTCCAGGCTAGTGAATGTTGTCCCACCTGACCACATGCACAACACCCTGCAGAGCCCAAATGCAGACAGTGATATCACAGACACCATAAACATTCCTGTCCCCAACACGCTCTGATCACCCATCAGCCAGCCAAGGTTACTCCATGAGCTCAAGTGTAACAGAGATATATTTTGGAGTTAAACATCCTGCAGTTCAGAAGGGACTGCCAAAGAAGAAAAAAATCATTTCCTTCCTTGCTTAAAATTCTTTGGGCTTTTTACAGCTGGATCCATCCCAGGGTCTTGCTGTTGTTCATTACTCCTCTCCCTTGTCCCCACAGGATGGATGTATCTCTGATCTACCACAGGACAGAGGTACAAGTATTTGAACCCCTGAAAACCCCGTGTCTGACATTGGGAATTACCATCTTTTGTCCCCAGTGCCAGCTCTGACATCCATTGCTGTGGGATTATGAAAGTTTTCACACCCATTTTGATACTTCAGGACAGCACCACTATGCTTTTCTTTCCTAGGCATGCTTTGTAGCTCTCATCCTTCTCCAAGAAAGAAGAGGAAGACACCGAGTCCAGCCTAGAGAAAGATCTCAAGTGTCCTGTCACTCACTTTTGTTTTCAGCTTCCATTTCCTCCCTTGCACCAAAAGAAACCTCACCAGAGGGTTGCTCACTGCTCTGTAATGCCATCCAGTTTGTTCTCGGAAGATATATAGAAAGGTGTTTCACCTCCCTCTGGGCTAGTATCTCTGCTCCCAGCTCTTGATCCCTTCCCTGTCCCTGAACAGAACTGGAGAAACTCCTCACTTCTCCTGAGCTTTGTGCCCATCAAAGGTCTCAGATGAGCCCCAAAACAGACGGAGGTACTTTAACAATACACTACTTTTGTGCATTTAAGTAACTTAGCCTTTTCCTCCCAGCCTGCTTTCACCAACCCTGCAATGCAGTTTGCTACCCTGCCCTGGTAGCCTTTGTGTGTCTTGCAGCAGTCCAGACCATCTTCCCAACCCCAAATCCCTGCATCAACCCCTGTTCTTCACTGACAAAGAAGAAAGACCTTTCCTAGCACTCAGAGCCTGCAGTGGAGGGTTTTGCCAGCTCTTGTGACGTTAGGACAAGCACTTATCTCCACCCTTCAGCACCTTATCATCCTTCTGGGTCCAGCCACCGTTCCATTTAACCCACGGGTGTGAACTCCCCCAAGGGAAAAGGTATCGAGGTACCACAGGATATTAGTGCACTGACATCTGGATTTACACTTTCTTCATCTGGTCCAGACATCACTTTTCACAGCTTGTTGCTCTGCTTTCTGTCCAGCCCTGCTTCTCCCTTCCTCCTCTCCCTTTACATATAGATATTTTATTGCAAACACTCTGCCTTTTTATGACCGGATTTTTCACGCTCTGGCCCACTTCCCCCATCAATTCTTTTGTCACTTCTTCTGTCAGCTGCTCCTGGATAAAAATAACAAGAGGGACCAGGTTTCACGAGCTGGTCTCTGTGCTTAGGAAGACCTGCAGAGAGCAAGGGGCAAATCACGTTGAATAACTAGGCTACCTGTCAGGAGAAGTAGTTGCTAATAATAATATTCTGGGTGGAGAGTACAGTGCATTGTAACTAGCTATTTAATTGAAATGCTGTTCTGTTCTTCTTTGAGGGCCTCTTCTTCTGGCCAAAGAGTGAGTGGGTGTTCATTAGAGAGCCTCTCATAGTCCACCCCAGCCTGAGCTGAGAGCAAGCACACACTGCTGTCATTCCCTGTGAGACCCTGCTCCCACCAGAAACGTGCCTTGTCCTGCTCCCACCCAACCATGAGACTCACCGGCCCCTCTCCCAGGTAATCTATAGTGACAGATGTAAAATGCATCATACCATGAAGTTAAATCCAGAGAAAAACCCATTCATTCCATGAAAAAGTTCACAGACACAGGGCAGCAGGGTCTTGCCTCACAGCTCCATAGCAGCAGGGTTTCATTAGGAATGGGAAAGCCTCCAGAGATGGGAAAGGCAGCTGGTTCTCCTTGGCTCAGTCCTGACTGCATCTTGTAAGTTTTGCAGCAAAGAAATCAGAATAATCCCTAATTACATGCTCTGAACAACTAATGCTGAGGAACTAGAAAGGGACTCTCATTTGCAGATGTTTCTAAAAAGCCACAAAAGCTCAGCCAAGCTGATCCTGCTTCTGCTCTTATCCCAAGCCCAACAGTCACGACTTCTATGCCAGCAACCCTAGCTGTGCAGGGAAACACTGCTGGGATCACACTGGGACCTCGTCTCATACTGGTAAACTGTTGGCAGAGCACTTGGCATGACTTTGGCCAGGGACAGATAGTGTTCTCCTAAATGATCCCCCTGCACAAAAATCAGGAGTTAGCACCAGGATTTTCCCACCAGGCAACTTGCAAGCAGCCTCCTCACTTTGAATGTGAGGAGTGTTTACCAGTACAGATGTGCCTGGCTCATTCCCATTGAGCTAAAGGTAGGGCTAAAATGCCCTGACACAGGCAAATTTACCGTGTTTTAGGCATTTAGGCACAATTACCTATGTTTTAGACACAGGTGGTGAGTGCAGAAAAGTACTGTAGCTGCTGCCCACCTGGCCTGAGCATTCTGAGCATTACTCAAGCCGTAGAACTTTATAGGACTATTCCTTATGAGACCAAAATTCAGCATTGCAGCCAAGAACTTTGCTAGTGTTCATGTTTACTTAACAAAAAAAAAAAAGCTACCATAATTCATCCTTCACAGCAGTTCCCACCTGCTCTCTGCTGGGCTCTGTCTCCGAGAAAGCCCCTTCTCCCTGCTTGTCCTCCATGCTCAAAGCTGTTCTCCTGGCTCTCTGCCCAGCCAATATCCCATCCCAAGCATCAAGAGCTCTAAAGCCTGTGCCTTTCTGTAGTTTCACCTTCTGCTGCTCTTGCTGTTCCTACTCCCCAAAGATCTTCCTTTTAACCTTCCCACAGCGGACCTTTCTCCAGCTGGTTCTCAACCAGCAAAGAGAGAGCACAATCAAGCACTTTTCTTCTCCACATAACAAAGCCATGGGGCGATGTTTTAGCTCTTTCTCTTTCAAAGGCAGAGTTGACTGGTAGCTCACAAGGGTCTGCAGGGCTTCACCAGAGCAAATCTCCACAAGGTTGCAGCCGTGTTGCATCATGCATGCCCAGCACACTGCTCTGGAGGAGGGTGGCTCAAGAGGGAACATGCCACCGGATAGCCACCGTGCATGGGGCACCAGTTCTAACTCCAGCCTGGCCCCCCAGAAGGGGCAAAGGGGACAGCAGCATCCATTAGCCATGCTGAGATCTCAGTGCCCACCTCAGCCACGGGAGCATAGATTTCCACCAAAGTGGAAATCAGTAAATTGCCATTTTCTGATAGAATGAAAGCCAACTCCAGAAGACAGCCCAGAGACCACTTCTCCAAGAGGGGGCAAAATTCGTTTCGTTTTACTGCAGGAATCCAACAGTTCAGCATTAAATCTGAGTCCATCAGTAAGTTCTTTTGCTGGGTAGTATCTAAATGGACCATCCCATGTGTCTTATAGCTGAGTCTTTTTAGATGTTAACTATTTCTGATAAAAATACCTTCCTATGAAGGTGGAAGTTTCACCCTTAAGTCTATGCATATCTGCCATAAAACATGAGCTACAGAAAGTGAGGGCTGAACTCATCCTAGAGCTCAGCTCCTTGCAGGGAAAGGGAGACTTGATTTAAAGGCTAAAATTTTTCTCTTGAAAATGATGCTGAAAAAGAATTTCTCAGTGCTTGTTCACCAGCATGGAAGGGAATGTGTTACAGCAGCTCATAAACACCTGGATAATGCAGCAGCTCATCTCCAGGCATATGACTTCAATTTATATTGCCAGCTAAAGGAAGATACTAAAGTTGCACAGGTTTTTTAATTTGCATTAATTAGACTGAGCGTATCACAGCCAAAATGACACAATTTCGAGTCTAATTGGCAGGACAGCACAGTTTCCAAGTTGACAGGAAAAAAAAAAATAAAATAAAAATTCCTGCCCGAATAGGATTCAAATCAGTATAATTTTTAGTTTCCTAGAAACTGGATGCTTTCCAAACGTAGTGCCCACACCCAGTGGAATTGGCATTTGATCCAGTTCCACAGGCAGTAGTAGCAAAACAGAAAATGATACCGCTGGCGCTGCATCCCCACAGGCAGCACCCACGTTCCCCCGCTCCCGGGGTTAATCACTATGTGAACTCACCCAGGGCTCAAAAACCAGCAGGTTCAAGAGTTCCTGACCTCTAAGCCTGGCCAGTTTCCACTGAAGCCTAACCTTGGACTCCATAAAAATCACTGTAAACCCAAGGTTGGTGTTGTTTTTTTTTTTTCAAATGAAGAATTTTGTGTTTGCTGAATTAGTATTTTTCCCATGACCCTTTTACTTTAATTAAAAAAAAAAAACAACCCCCAAAAAAACAATAAAGGAAAAGGCATAATTCCAGTTTCTCCAGTAGATCTTTCATATGCCTATCCTTGATGTTACATGGACATCTGTGCAACCTTTCCTACCCAACCAAGGGCGAAGCACGCATAATATAACCACATAGCTAATAAAAGTAGTTCATGTCAGAGAGAGCCTGGAAACAGGAGGTAAAACCACAGATTAAAAATAACTCAAACCCAGATGAAGTCAAGGTTGAAAGCATATCAGCAATTTTCAGGCAGGTGAGTTACAGGGTACAGGTACCAATAAAAAGCATTACAAACACTGGAAATTCATTTTATGTTTAAAATTAAAGTAGTCCAAGCATGTTAATGTAAGGAAATGCAATTAAGATAGCCAAAAATATTAACTCTGCCTAGTAGCAAGCCCATACAAAGCCCATTTTCATTAAAAGTGCTCCAATTCTATTTTGTAAGTCATCAGATAGATTGAGCAGCCCAAGGTCACATTTGATTCGTTCACTTTTCTCTTTTGTGATGCAATTTAAACAAAATTAACAAATGTACACCAAGAGCTTTTTTTCTTTGCAGAAGTATATGCAGGCAGCAGGATTTTCTTGCAATAACAGTCCTGATGCTGAAGTTGTTTAAATCTAGAGGAGGTACTTGAGAACGAAGCAAAGAGACAATCCTGTTCTGCTCCTGCCGGGGCATGTGGACAGGATGACCTAACAAGTCTTTCCCATCTGCCATCCCTGTGGTTCTCTGAGAAATTAAATCCCAGGAGACCTGGGGCCTGATCCTGAGAGGTGAACCCAGCAGACTAGAATTCACCCTACTTAGGCTTGCTATAAATAAGTTTGTGCCGGGGCCAATTACTGGCATTTGCCTTTTCCTCTGTCCTTTCAGTCAGACCCTCTTGGCATTTAACGATGTGATTTTTCCAGCTATACACACATTGCTTTCACTTCCATGTTTTTCTCAGCTGACTCAGTAATGTGGCCTGACTTGACGAAATCTGGGGTGCCAATGCTTGAGAGAGATGGGCAAAGATGTCAAAAAAATCCCTCACCCTAATTCTGCAAATATTTGTGCAAAGGAATAAATGAATCTGCCTCTCGTGGATCTACCCTCTTGCTGAGTTTACAGTAAGTATGCCAGCAGATGGGTTTTCTGGCAAAAAAAAATGGTATCAAAAGCACACATTAAGTTAACACTCAACAATATTTCAGGAGGGTTAATTTTCATTACACAGCCCTCATCTGAAACATCATTAATCTCGTCAAAGATCACAAACACTACTGTGTAATCTGTGTACCCTACAAAAAAGCTAACCAGACATGAAACTGTCACTAACTGAGAAATATTTACTACAACTAGATGAAAAATAATACCCAATACTGTGTACAATCAACAAAAATTTCATTCCCTGGGGGACAAATTAAAAACAGAAAAGGAGGCTAAACTCCTGTCATGCATTATTTCACTGAAATACATTTTCAGCCTTCGTTTCAGTTTTTTCATATGTGCCTCCTAATCTGGGGAAAGCATTTGACAGCATTTTAGAGCTGTTCAAAATTGTTGGTGGGAAGCTACATTTTTGTATTAAGTCAGCCATTTTCTGTCAAAATGGACGTTTACATGAGAAGATTCCAGTTGTCATGTAATGGTTTTAGCTAGCAAAGGTGCCCAGTCAATTTAATGGAAGCTTACAATTTAGTCCAGAGTGAGCTACTGAGTATCTGAAAATTATTTACACTCAGCTTTCCACGGAAAAGCTGGATTTTTAAATTGCATGATGTTTACAAAAAATGGCCTTTTTTCACACACACATCTAGGTGCAGAGGATGGCGTTCTAGCCCAGCAAACTATCTTCTCCATGTGTTTGCACTGAGAACAAGAGCAGCAACAGTGTTGATGCCAACCTGCTAGCAGCTATGAGAACACATGATCACCAGGTTACCCCTCAGTTCCCTGGAGTCCTTCTCCTTCATGGCCCACTGGGTCAGATGCCACCAAAGTATCAACCGTGGAAAAAATCGTGCTCAACAAAGAAGGTGGTATCTGACAAAGACAGGAGCTTCCAAGTTAAGTTCATCAACACACACTCATATTATTTCTGCGGCAAAAAGCACCTAGAAGATTTTTCCAGGCCTTTTCCTGACCACTCCAGCTCTGGATGGGTCACCTGATGAAGCACTCTGAAAGTTCACAGAAAGCCTGGTCTGCTCAGCAGGTTACACATGAAGAAGCAGAGAAATATGGCAGGAACCAGGAAGACATGCACTACAGTCCATTTTGCACAGAGCTTTATCAACCCAACCAGAAATAGCTTCTCACTTCATCTAACGGCAACACCTTCCTCCTGAACATCCTACGGAGTACACGTTGTGGTTTGGGTTGGGTAGGCCAATGACAAGACAACAGATGCTCTCCCCACCTCTCGCTCCAAGGCGAGGAGAAAGAGCAATAAAGAGATTTATGAGCTTAGAAAAAAAGTCAAGGAATGAAATATTAATAGTAAAATTTAAAAGGAAATAACAAAATAGATAAAATATATACAAAGCCATACCAAGTTCCCAGGAAGATGTCACTAGCAGGCACCGGGAAAGTTCCAGACTACATTCAGTACGGAATGGGAACTGGATTCCAGAACTCACTGAGGGGGACTGAAGGTAAGATGAACTGACAGGGTCCTCTCCAGACATCAGTATTAAAGAAAGACAGCCATAGATGAAAAGTCTATGAAGAGGAGCCAAACTAACCCTCTTGACCCCTCAGCATTTATACTGAGCATGGCAGATGGGATGGAATAGCCTAGTGGTCAGTTTGAGTCACCTGATCTGTTCCTTCCTACAGATGCAACCCCTCCATGGGATAAACAACCCAGCCAGCTGGCCCTGGTTGCCACACCAACAACTATAAGCAAAGGTCTCTCCCTCAACAGAAAGTTGTCTCTGTTCCACCACAAACCAGGACAATAAATTAGCATGATACAGCTATTTTCTTTTATTTTATTTCGGGGGGGGGGGGCAGGTCTTGACAACCTTTCCAGGGAGAGCAGAAGAAAGGGGGAGTTTTAAGATGNGAAAGAGCAATAAAGAGATTTATGAGCTTAGAAAAAAAGTCAAGGAATGAAATATTAATAGTAAAATTTAAAAGGAAATAACAAAATAGATAAAAGATATACAAAGCCATACCAAGTTCCCAGGAAGATGTCACTAGCAGGCACCGGGAAAGTTCCAGACTACATTCAGTACGGAATGGGAACTGGATTCCAGAACTCACTGAGGGGGACTGAAGGTAAGATGAACTGACAGGGTCCTCTCCAGACATCAGTATTAAAGAAAGACAGCCATAGATGAAAAGTCTATGAAGAGGAGCCAAACTAACCCTCTTGACCCCNGGGGGGGGGGGGCAGGTCTTGACAACCTTTCCAGGGAGAGCAGAAGAAAGGGGTATTTTTAAGATGAAAGAGGGAGGCAGGTGCAACATGAGCTCTCATCTTACTGAGCTGTGGCTGACAGGAGTATTTGGGCATTGGATTCTCAGGCATTCATCTCCAGCTTTTGCATAAACAGAAGTCTAAACCATCAAGCATAGGCTTTATCTCCCAGGGAATTTAATGTTTTTCTTGAGTGCTGTTCAAAGGAAAAGAATGTAGCTGCAGAGCTGGACGTTTTGCCCCTTCCCTTAATAATGCCTTCTGCTCTGATCTCTGTGCTTGCCAGTCTGCAAGCCACCTGTCCAGCAGAAAGGCAATAATCCAGAGATGTCATTAAAACATCTCCGGATGTTTTATGCAGGAAGACCTCCACAGAGCTCATTTAACATTGTGGATTAGGAAAAAACTCATCATTTAGCAAGAACAGTGTCCCTATATAGTCTTCTATTCCTATGGTTATCTCTTTGAAGCAGCCTAGATACTCTGTTGACATCTCAAAAGAATCACCGTTCTCCAGCTCAGTGCCACGCTTTATAAGTACAGCCCTTTCATTTCCAGAGTTCCTAGATGTTCAGTGCATATTGATCTTCCAGGTATTTAGGAGTCATTTCCCACCTAGTTCTTGCAGTGACTTCACTCATGTTGGTGGAACCTCAGTTTAAATTACGATTATCATGTTTGATACGGGTTTCTTGGTGCTAGAAGGCCACACTTGAATGTCAGGCTATGTCCATGCTAGCTCAAAAAGAAGGATTCAAGAAAAATTGAGTCATCAGGTTGCCTAGCTCTGTCTGAACACAAAGTCAGTATATCCTCAGTGCTATTGCAACATCTCCACTTGGTGTAGATGTCTCCACACTGTCCGTTCCTTCAGCATGGAGGATGAGCCAATAAGAAAATCTAACCACATCCATTTTCCCACTGAAATAAGGATTTCTTTGACTCCATCATTCCCAGCCCCAGCTCCAAGCTTTGTGTACACACCTCTTCTGGACACTTCATCCATCCCCTGGGACTAATGGGAGAATAAGCTGGGTGAGTCAGCATCCTGCCTCCAGCAGTGGACGCCCAAGAAAGCAAATAGGCTTAGAACAAATGTATAACAATATTTCCTTAAAACACTTCCCAGCATTCAGCAGCTCATGGACTGGGAATTTCCCAGGTAAGAATTTAGTAGACAGGCATTTAGTAGTCTTCAGTGAACATTTCTCCCAGACTTTTCCAGTCTCTTTCTGAGCATACACAAACTTTCCAGATCTGCAACCTCCTGCAGCAAGGTGCTCCACAGTTTCATGACTCACTTCGTGAACAAACACCTCCTTCTCTTGAACATGGCCCTCAGTAGCTTCTTTTGGTGTCCTCTAGTACTTGCATTGGCAAAAGATGTGAAGAGTCATCCCTTAGTCTCCACCTCTGTGCTGCTCCGAAGTAATATTGTCATATGCCTCCTCAGTCCCCACTTTTCCAGCCCGAGGAATCTTAAAATTTGGCAGCACTGCTTCTCTCCAGAGCAGGTCAGCAGAGGGAGCTGATGGTCTGAGCCCTTCCAGCAGCTGATGCCTCTGCGTGTTTCAGCTTCTAACTCCCAGTCTAAATATAAAACAATACCCATTGTTTCTCCCAGCCGCATGTCTGAAAGTTTCAGGGGAACACAATCAAATAGCCAATTAAGGCAATGCACTCAAAAGGAAGAATACTGGTACTTAAGATAATGTTTTATTCTGAACAAAGACAGATTTCAGGGCTTGTCCTAAGACACCAGCCAAGAGAATGAGACAAGCAAGAGAAAAAATCCTGATTCAGAATGACGGCTCGACCTTGGCATGTTTTCAGACCGTGTTTTTTCACCTGCATTTTCAGAGCATGAATGATTTTGCCTTGAATATCACATACCATCAGGGCCTGCAGAAGCACAGCTTGCCTTTTGCAAGACACCCCCTTTAAGCCTTGAAGACGTCATCTGGGCACTCTGTGCCTCAGTTTCTCCACTCCTCTATGCTTTGTGGTACTTACCACAGGACAGGGAGCATGTCCTGCTGTGGTGGTTACACAAAAGCCTCAGTTGATATTACCCAGACTTTTCCACTGTACATGAGCTATGCCAAGGCTTCAGCTTGAAGGAATCCACAACTGCCTGAAAAAAAGTCAGTTTCCTGAGTCTTTCCCCAAATCTTCAGGCATGTTTCCCCTGAACATTTTCGGCACAGTAACAGAGCTTTCCCTCAGCATGGAGGAAGCAAGGAGCTGGGGGGATGTTGCCTCAGAGGAGGTGATGTTGGTGAGGTCTGCAATGAGATCATAGAATCATAGAAGCATAGAATGGTTTGGGTTGGAAGGGACCTTAAAGACTACCCAGTTCCAACGCCCCTGCCCTGGGTAGGGACACCTCCCACTGCATCAGGTTGCCCCATCCACCCTGGCCTTGAACATCACCAAGGAACGGGCAGCCACAACTTCTTTGGGCAATCTGTTCCAGTGTCTCACTACCCTCAGAGTAAAAAGTTTCTTCTTGATATCTAATCTAAATCTCCCCTCTTCTAGTTTGAAGCCATTTCATCCTATCACTGCATGCCCTTGCAAAAGGACCTTCTCCAGCTTTCTTGTAAGCTCCCTTCAGATACTAGAAGCCCACTATAAGGTTTCCCTGGAGCCTTCTCTTCTCCAGGCTGAACAACCCCAACTCTCTCAGCCTGTCCTCATGGGAGAGGTGCTTCAGCCCTCAGATCATCTTTGTGGCCCTCCTTTGGACCCTCTCCAACAGGTCCTTCTTGTGTTGAGGACTCCAGAGCTGGACACAGCACTGCAGGTGAGAGTTCCAATGCATGAAAAGCTCTGGCTGCAGGCCCTTAGCTCCCCATGTCTCTAACGTGGGCTCTGGAGCCACCAGCTGAAATGAGAGACCAGCTGCATCAGGAGACCCAGGAGCTTGACACCTTTCAGTCCTCCACAAACAAACAAAAAAAAAAAGAAGTCTGGTTTTGGTCTGATTTGTACCCAAAGCAGCTTATAAAAATAAAATAAAATTACAACCCACACTTGATGACATTTCCTGCTAAGCGGAAAGCCAGAAAACTCTCACTCCCCTCATCGCCCTTGGCTTTGGCTTCCTCCGGAGCCCACGTGCTTTGGCCGAGTTTTGTTTGATCCACAGCACAAACGAGCCTCGCATCCCATTTCTGGCAGCTGGATTGCACCACCGGGTAATTCTGTGGCTAAACTGTTTAAATAATGTTAATGGCTTTACAAATTCACTTTCAAAACAGCCCGGAGTGTAAAGCCGGCGCAGCTGAAGCGGCATGCTGGGGCTTAGGCGTGTTTAGATAAGAGCTGGGTGCAGAGTAAGCTTTCAGAGTGCTCCACATGAGCTACTCAAAAGCTGGGAACCGGGGACTTCTGCCTCTTAACCACATCTCCTGCAGGCCGAGGGGGTAGATGTTTGCTACAGCAGGGCAAGGGCTGAACACCAACATGGCTTAGAGGCTTTGAGGGATTAGTGTTTTTCTTTTTCTTGGCAGTCAGCTCCCTCTGTGGCAGGTGTTATTGGAGAAAACAACAGCAGATCCATGGGTATGCTCAGGTTTTCAAAACAGCAATAAATATATTTAATTTTGTTTTCAACAGAAATAAAGGCTTAGCTGAAGGTGCTGAATGTAGGACAACAGGTCAGGCTTGAACATGGGGCAAATGTGGCTCGCACCCACCTACTTGAGGCAAAAAATGCAGTTTTCTGGCTCAGTGTCATGCTCTTAGGTTTTAGTCAGGATGTTACCTGGCCCCCAAGAGGATAAGGAGGAGTTTGAGGAATGCAGTGTGGTATTACTGGAGGGCAGGACTCAGGTGCAGTAACCTGGGGAGGGTGCAAACCACAGGGCTGCAAGTTCAAAAGGCAGAGGCAGGAACATAATGGGCAGCAACCACATTTCCACACCCATATCTTTTCTGGATCCAGCACAGAAAGCTACCAGGGAATACCAGAGCTCTCTATCCTCAAGCCTATTTGCACACCTTCCCCTCCTTGGTGCCTGCATGGGCTTTGTGCCCACCACCCAGGTCATCATGATAGTCAGAACAGCATCACGCAGGATTATCTGTGCCTCTTCGCAGCCCAGGTTTCACAAGGGTCACCCGCTGCATTCACGTAATCGCAGCTGTACTCAATAATCTCTCTTGGCCAAATAAAAATAGGTTCAGGAGATGTTTGTGCTTTGATTTACATCAGGATAAATCAGCTGTTCTGCCCCAGTGGTCAGCTGTCTACCGGCAAAGGAAAAGTGAGATAAGGTCAGCACAGACCTTCGGAGTGTCTGCAGGAGAGATTTAGTGTGTGACAGCACGGCTCAAACTCGTGTTTAGGAAACCAAACAAATGTAAAAGAAAAATTAAGTGCATGGTTTAACAAGGCAGATGATCAACCACTAAAACAAGCCAGTACGGGAAGGGGTGAATTCACCAGTTCTTGATGCCTTCACATCAACACCAAAGGTTTTTCTAGCCAAACACAACTTCTGGTGAGTGAGACTTGGTCTCTGAACCACCATCCACTACAAGACATGAATGTACTGGGAGATCTGTTTTTTTTACCAAGCAAGAAATAGAGGTTTGCAGCCAGTGTGCAGCCATCCTCACACTCATCCTGACGCCAGTGAAGAGAAAACCCAACCATGACTAGAGAAGACCCAGAGCCCTAACACAGCCCACCCTCCCGAAGTGGCATTTATCATGTCCCTTCAAACTGTGTCCCAACATGAACCAGCAACTGCTGGTTCCCTCTGAACCCAACTCTGGTCATGTAGTGCCCCTGCCTGGAGGATCCACAGAGCTCCCAAGTGCAAACTGTGGGGCTCAAAACTTGTTTTGCACAGACTTGATAATGGCATCCTGGCCACAAAGCACAGGACACCATGTACCATAGCATCATCAAAGGATCACAGAGTAATTCAGGCTGGAATGGACCTCAGGAGGTGTCTGCCCACCACAAAACAGAGTCAGCTATGGAGATCAGCCCAGGCTGCTTAGGACTGAATCCAGTGTCATCTCCCAGGATGGAAACTGGACAGCCTGTCTCCGTGGCATCACAACCTGTTCGGTGTTCACTTTGGCTGGGGTCAGGTCCCACACACAGGCTCAGGCACGTCAGAGTCAACTTCTCACAAGCACCTCCTGAGGAGGCAACCCAGGGAGGAAACACAAAGGAGCATGGCCATGTTTGTGGAAGCTGGATGCAACAGCCATCCTTCAGGATCCTACCCAAGGGGCTTTGTCCTTCCCACACCCTCAGACCCCAGCCATGTGGCTTTTACCAGGCTTCAGGAGGCCAAAGGTATCTTGCGCTGCTCTGGGATGGCCAGGGCTCCTCCCAGCTCAACCTCTCCAGCCAGGGTGCCCTGTGCTCCTTCTCCAGCTCGCTGCCTTGCCATGATTCATGGCTCCTCTCCTGCCCTTCCTTATATGGGAACTTTGCATTTCCTCACATTTCCTGCACTGGGAAAGCCAATGCCAAAAAGTGCCTTTTTAAATGCTCTGCCGCCAGCTCTGTTTGCTCCTCCAATCCCCTGCCCAGCAGCAGCTCACAGACCCACCATGCCCCACAGTGTTCCCCAGGCAACACCGGTCCCTCCATGCTCCCATCCCATATCATCCCCACCATCTGAGTCATCTACATCCAAAAGCACACTTCTTTTCCCCATGCAGGAACCCCTGGTCATTCCCATGTCCCCAAATGACGGCATGTGCAGCAGAGCAGATCGGCCAGGCAAAGCATCCCTAATATCCACAGCATGGGCAAAGGGATGTGGTGTAGCAGCCTCTCACAAAATGGATGTTCACCTTTGAGTGCTGAGAACCCTGCCAGAAGGCTTTCCCTTTGAGGTCTCCAATCCTTGGCACTGTTTACTTCCAGGTGGCTGAAAGACTGAGAAGTTGGAGCAGTGTGGATCATAGGGAAAGATGGACAGATGCCCATTGCCTTACGAAATCAGAGTAAAAATAGGGCAGGGCCAGCCCTTTAGAAGGCACCCAGACCATCCCTTTGTGACGATGTGGGACCACTTCTACGAAAGCATTTGCGACAGAAATTATTTTTAGCTGCCTCCAGCTTTTCCCCAAGCAAGTCACTTGTGTTCATCCCCACCACCCAGCCCCCTCGTGCGAGGGGCATGCCACCGGGTTGTCCATCTCTTCCCACCAGCAATCCTTCCCTTCACAGCATCCATTTATGGGCTCAGAGGTTGCCACCTACGCATGCATCCACAAGGCCCATGAAGATGGTGTGTCCTCACCCTCCTCTTTCTGCTTCCATTGCCAGGTACATGTCACACACGCACTGACATCCTGGGATTCAAGCTCTTCTACCCAGACAACATAAGCCACAGAAGCAATGACCTCCTCCTTAATTTTTACAAAATAGAGTAAAATTTGCATCTATTCCACCTATTTGTTTAATTTCTGCCTCTAGACTTCATGGCTGATTTTTTCATTTTTATCTATTTCCCTGCAAGATGCTTTCCTAGGGTGAATACCATCTGCTTCCATTTCCCTGTCCCTCCTCAGCAACAGATACACCCAGATCTCCCCAGGGTTCTTGTTCTGCTAAATGTGAAATGGATCCAGCAGTCACATACAGGTTAAGATGGACTAAACCTGATGATTATTCAGCCATCTCAAAGCCACATCCTCAAAGGCAACCACATCCTTGGAAATGTCATCCCTGCTCTTTTCAAAATCCTTCTCTCAGCCATCCCCTGCCCTGGCAGCAGTGTCCACGGAGACCTAACTCTCAGCTCACCCCACTGCTTTGAGTCAGAAAGTTTGCCTTTTCCCTTTTTGCTTCCTTTCTCTCATTCTGCCCCTATGGACGAGCCATCCCCTGGGGCTGCTGAGTCCTGATGCCGATGTTCATTATTGTCTAGTTCCAGCAAAATCCAAATTATTATTTTTATGTTGGGCGGTGAGGCTCTCCCTGTTTGAAGAAGGAAAAAAAAAAAACAAACCAAGGAAAAAAACCAACCCAAAAGGCAAAAAAGGATGATGATTTATTTAGAAATCAAAATAAAATAAAATAAAATAAAATAAAATAAAATAAAATAAAATAAAATAAAATAAAATAAAATAAAATCACAGAAAGGAGTGCAGTACCTAAACTCAGAGCCAGTAAACCACATGATTTTTACTGCTTATGTCCTTGATGGCAAGATTTTGATCTGTAATGACAATCTGCCTTCTCAGCAGCCTTTTCTTGTCCAGCAATTTCCAGGCAAGAATATATCAGCCCCAACTGACAGCCAGCTTGAAAATGCTCCTTCTGCAACCAAGGAAACTGTGACACAGCAGACGTGGCAAAAAGGGAATGGCAGTATCAGGGAAGCAATTCCCAGAAAAAAAGTCGTCTGGCTGGTGAGAAGAGGATGGAAAGGAAAACTCTTCTGGGACATAAAAGCCTGTGGAGCAGATACAAGTGATGCAGAACTTCAGAGACTCCAAACAGCTCTCTCCAAACAACTAATTCTCCTGAATACAAAAATAAAACAAGGGAACACGACGGGACAAACAAGAGTGGCCTAGGAATGAGCTGGTCAGAAATTTTGCAAGAGGAGAAAGGAAAGCAATCTTTTCCAAACATATCAGACAGGAGGAGAGCATGCAGCAAGTGGACATACAAGCCCAGCAGGATGGGGAAACATAGAATCATAGAATTCTGTAGGTTGGAAGAGACCTTTAAGGTTGAGTGCAACCATCAACCTAACACTGGTGAAACCACCACTAACCATGTCCCCCAGCACCACATCTACCCAGTTTTTAAATGCCTCCGGGAATGGCTATTTCACCACTTCTGTGGGCAACCTGCTCCAACGTTTGATAACCCCCTTTCAGTGAAGAAATTTTTCCTATTATCTAATATAAACCTTCCCTGGCAGAACTTGAGGACATTTTCTCTTGTTCTATTGCTTGTTACTTGAGAGAAGAGATCAACTCAAATCTCTCTACAACCTCGCCATTGCACAGTTGCCCCCATCCCATCCCTCCCAGCTGATGTCAGGCACAACACCCGTAGTTGTAGCCTCACTGGGGCAGGTGATCATTGAGATCCTTGCAAACATTGCAAAGAGAAGAGCCTGAGCAAGAGGGGAAAAAGGGGCCATGATGGTTCCTGATGCAGATGAGCTAAGGTTTTTTACAATTTCTTGTTCATCCTTTTCTGCTTTGCTGCCTCTAATGTTTTCCATTGCTGCATCTCATGATAGCTTTGAGCTGTGTCCACCCCAGCCAGTTCCCAGCAGGATAAATATTCCTCCCTCCATCCATCCTTGTGGAAATCCAGCTTGTCCAAATTCTCTGGGAAACCACATAGGGATGAAAGACACTGCAGAAGCCCCCAGGGCCCAGATTGTACAGTTGTGTTCCTGGAAGCAACAGGGAGGGTTTAGCCAGGGTGATTCCGGTTTGCAGATCTCACATGCACAGCTGGAGTTTGCAGTTTCAGAGATTTGGCTCCAAAGCCCCGGGTGTGATTTCACATCTGATGGTCCTTGTTGCCTCCCTGCATTGCTGCTCATTTTCCACGTCCTTGGCAGGTGAACAAGGAGGAGATGACACGTACTCTTCATGGGGCTTGGGTGGTTATTGCTTCTGCCTCTCACATTTAAACGCCGCATGTTCCCATTGACATATATTTCAAATGACTTCCGTTTCTTCATGAAATGATCACTTCTCTCTGTGTGGAAAATTTAGCTGCTCTAAGTATCAAGCTGTGCTGCTTGTCCCATATGGGAAGGATCGTAAACAATTTAAGAGGGGTTTCAAAATGCAGATTAAAATGATAGGCTGGAGTAAGATCTTGGTTTAGAAGCACCATGAAAGTATCATCTCAGGTTTCGGGAAGCTGAAATTCAGGAATGAATTGCATGCCAAGGTTTTTCAGAGTGGGAAAAAAAAATGAACAGTAGGAGGGCTGACAGAGATTTATAAAACTGCAAAAGACACAGAAAGGGCACAGCGGCTGAGTTTTCATGCAAAATCTAGGCCTTTGATCAAGCCAACACAAGGAAGATTCAAAGCAAATGCAAGACTATTCTTCATGTAACGTGTGTTCAAACTGTGGAAATCCCTGGCACAGGATTTTGGGGGTACTAAAAATTGTACAAGTCAACAGGACAGCAGACCATGAAGAAAAATACCCGGGGGAGTGCTAAATTTTTAAAACTCACATGTGTCTCGGAAGACCTTTCATGCACAAGTATTGGAGGCAGGGAGAGTAGTTGGAGGAAAAATTTCATGCGTGTTTTCTCTGTTCTTATACAGTGTATGTACATCCAGACCCTAAAGCTTCAGTTCCTCTGTAAGCACAGAGGAGACATCCAGCCACCCTGAGCTGGGTAGCACACAGCACCTTGGAAAATGCCCTTTCTCCTGTGGTTTGAATCAGATGAACACAAAGGACTGTGTGTATCCCAGGACACAAAGAACAGCCTTGCTTTGCCACAGGCTAAGTTCCCCAAGGGATGCTTGCAATAAGGTACTTCCTTGGCATTTCACCACAAAACAAACACCCAGCATCCCTTGCATGTCCCTGTTGCTGCTTGGAGCCAGGAGAATGGGCTAGAGACTGCAGAGGTCCCTTCCAAACTGTGAGGTGTTTATTTGCTGCCATGGTTGAATCTCTCCATTTCTTCCTTGGCAGTTGGTTCATCCCTGCAAGGTTAAATCCATGGCAATGAAACGAGGCGTTTTGGTGTGACCAAACCACAACCACACCCTGTAAACCTGTGTTTAAGTCAACTCTATAGATCATATCCAGGTTCCTGGGATGCTCCTGTATCATTTACTGGTGTAGACATAGCCTGGGCATCCTTCCAGCTCAGCTGTGGTGGGAGAGGTGGGGTCAAAACAGCCCCAAGGCTGAGCTCTAGTGACACTGGGATGCTGGACGAGGGAGTTCAACTGTGACTTAAATCCCCAGTATTTTTTGTTGCCTGTAGCTGTCTGGATCTGCGGGGAGAAGATAACATTTTCCACCTGACCCATCCCTGTTGCTGATCCTCCTGAGCATCAGCGATCACTCAGCATTGATTAAACGTTCAGTCTCCCTTCTCTCTCTTCTTCTGCTCCATGCCCTCAAGTTCAGTCTCGTCTCAGGGGAACTGAAGAACAACTTGGCTTTAACCAAAATAAACTGTCCTGGCACAAGTTCTTGTTTTTCAAGATATATATTATTTAAAATAATAAAGAGCAATTTTCCCCTTTCCTTGCTCTTACAGGCAGCATGGGCTCCATTGTGAAAGCTTTCAAAGATTGTCACCTACAACACCATAGTAACCCCAGAGGACCCTGTCTATTTATTTTCTCATGAGAGGCAATTCTGTAGCTGATAGAGATTTATAAGTTGAAAACAGACAAGATTTTCCATGGCTTGTAAAGTTGTGGAAAAATCAGAGGGACAAAGACAGCGTGGGGCTTCAAGGCTCTGTCCATCTGATTTTAAGTGCTTTAGACCTTGTATCAATATTGTTCTTCCTTCAGGGAGGTAGGAAGAGGGACCCAGCTACCCCAACAGCAGGAGAAATCTTTTGGAAAAAACAACAAAGCCACAGGCCTGGGTAATCCCTGTTAATAAAAACAAAACTGCAGCTCAGATTGTATGTACAAAATGGAATCAGGCAAATTTATTCCCGTGGTGCTGCGAGGCCGAAGAGATATCAGAATGGTCACAGAAGTATTTTGGAAGTTCCCCAAAGCGCATCCTTTTGTCAGCTTCTCTTTTCTCTTTTAATTCAGAGGCATCGAGCCCCGAGTACTATAATCCATCTTGGATCTCCCACTCTGTTCCTCCTGTTATTTTAACTTTAGGCACAGCAGTCCTTTGAAAAAGTGCCCCGTTCCCACTGCCTGGGAGCTATGGGAAAAAGCTATCTTGGTCCTATCAGGAATGTGCCTCGCCTCTGCCCTGCGGTTGTGCTGCCTTCGGAGAAACTGGTGTCATGAAGCACCACAGAAGCACAGCGTTCCCTTGGAAGAGCTGGGGAAAGCCAGGGGACAAGTGGATCAGGCTGTGCTGTCCCTTTGCTTCTTAAGAGTTGGAGGAAAGTTAGAGAGTCCTGGGGAATTGCTTTTTCCTCCTTCTCAGGGATGGGAATAGAAAGTTTAGGACAACATGTGGCAGGGCTTTGGAAAACCCATGCCCTGTGAAAAAGTGGAATTCAAGTGAGATGCTGGAGAGCATCTCACAAAGTGCTAGGAGCCTGTGCACAGTTGCACATTTGCAACTGAAACAAGACCTTTCTGGCTGGCCACTGTCAACTAGCTCTCTGCAAGGTATAGTGAGAACTCAGCCACCTAGCACACACGGAAACATGGGCATGGAGATTCCTACATGTCTCAGTCTCAATCCAGAGCTGAATTCCACCCTGGAGCTGGTGAGATGAATTCTCACCAACATGGCCAATGGGTTTGATGATATGGGAACCATGGAAATTGCACAGCAAGGATTGAGTGGGGAAGAGCAGGTTTTGTAACGTGGGTCTGCTGCAGGGCCTACCTGACACATTTAAGTTCATCCTTAAATCCAAAGGTTCAATCCCTTTGAAGATGGAAGAGCTTAAGCAAGGAAAGAAGAGTCCAGTGAGCAAGTACTGACACATGATGTGAGCAGCTAGTTCTTGCCTTCCAGTCAGGAGATGTGTTGAACTGGAGGATACTATACCCTGAGAAGATACATCTAGCATTCCCCAAATAGATCCCCTACCCATGGAAAACTAGAGTATCCTGCCCCAGATTCCCTGACAGAGCTACAAGGAGTGACCAGAAGGGACATGCTGAGACTCTAGAATACCCAGTCACAGATGATGACCCTGTGCATTAGTTTAGTTTCTGCAAACAGTGCCAAAATCTACTTTCCATGTCAAGACCACTGTCTCCTTCTGCTCATGCCACTGCCCTCCACCACAGAGCCTCTGCAGGCTCTAACTATTGCCCATACAAAAGTGTTTCATGCTAGGGTGTCTGAGAGGTCCATCCAGGGATGGAAGGTTTTGGATTCACAGGAGGTCCATCACCTTCTGAATTAATCAATCAGGCAGTATTCCCGAGGATATCTCAAATATCACTAAATGCTTCCATTAGGCTACTGGTGCTTGACCACACCTGACCAGCTTCTCATACACCCAAACCTAGCATCTCTATCACAGTTGCAGGTTCAGCTTGCAACATTTGGTTGTTCAAAATCCAGAAATGGGCAGGTCTTCCTTCTTTTGGTGTCCATAGCAAAATTCTTACTGTATTCAGAGGAGAGGGCCAGAAGTCACAGCCCTCAGTAGGGGAAAATACACAGACAAGAGATGAGAAGGGAAATCACAGAAAAATAGCTTTCCCAAAGCTCCCCCAAGACACTGTCACTGCCCCCTTCACCTCGGCCTCCTTCTCAAGCACATAGACTCCTGTCCACAAGTGAAACTGCCCCAGGACATTGTACTTAGCACCTGATGTACCTCCCCCAGATACCTTCAGCTGTTCAAAACATGGTTGGCTTCAGTCTGGAAACACAAGCCACTCTGAAAAGAACTCTTCTCCCACTAGCTGTGATCATATAGAGCTGGTTAATCCTTTCATAAGGGTGCTAGGCCCACTGCCAAGCCTGCCTGTGGGGAAACCATCCAAACCTGACTCATCCTGAGGTGATTTAGATTGTTCCCTTCAGAAAAGGTTATCAGTCTTTTTGCTTCAGGCCAGAGCAGGATTGATGGATGCGGGGAAGAAGGCAACACGCACCATGCTTGGCCTCCTTCAGAGAAGATGACTTTATCTGTGGAAGGCAGAGATGTGTGATTTGGGACTGGACAGTCACTTGCCTTCCACAGAAATCCATTTTCTGCATGTGAAATGAAGGGGGTTGCACATCTCTGCAGCATCTGACTGCCTCAGGACCTGACCTGAGGCTAGCAGGGGACCCCGTAAAAAGCAAAGCAAGTGGTGAGTCAAGCCCTTGGTATGCTGCCTTTGCACTAAATGAACTGGCCAGAACACAAAACCCAGTCAAAGAAACAGCATGTCCAGTGCAAGCACAGCCTGGAGCTGGAAATGTCACAATCTCCTTTCCACAAACACTCCCCAAGATCATGCTGTGTTCAAGGCTCTGGAGAAGTCTGGGTGTGAAAACCACATCTTTGCTGAACCACCAAAGCCAGGAGAGAGATAACAAGTGTCAAGCCAGAGGTAGTCTCTGCTTCCTTCCATCCTCCCTTGGAGAAAAGAGGCTCCTCATCTGCACACTCTTAGATGGGTAGGATCTCCCTCACCAGTCATGAAGCCATGTCAGTGTGTCTTCTGCTAATGTCAAGGCTAGAAAAATAACTATATAACTCTACCTCCATGCAGCAGGGAGAGGGGAAGAGCAGCAGAGGTAACTGGAAAGGACAAGGGTGTGCTGGTTTTGCAGCAGACCCAGCACCATGAGGCTCCACACTAGGTTATCCCTCTAGAGTGTGTTCTCT
The DNA here is from genome assembly GCA_013400555.1 of Jacana jacana. Classification (NCBI taxonomy): domain Eukaryota; kingdom Metazoa; phylum Chordata; class Aves; order Charadriiformes; family Jacanidae; genus Jacana; species Jacana jacana. The sequence goes on along the minus strand of VZTM01011734.1, from coordinate 283,670 downwards.
TCAAGTCTACATCTGCCCTTGCCGGCACCCGGGGAAAGGCTGTACCTCCATCCCTTCCATCTTTTGTCCCTGTTCAAAAGGCAATCCAGCAGTTGCTCAGATCTTGTGCAACCAGCATTTGGTCTTTCCAGACTGGTTTCAGGTGAAGGTCTCCAGAGATTTTCCTTTCTCTGAAAAGCTTCCACCTTGCTCTGCCATGTTCGTGTCCTCCTGACTGGGGCTGGCAGAAGATGCCTCACAATTCCCATGTATCCCGTCCACTGCAGGCTGGCTGACTCTTCGGAAGAATGACAGAAATCATGTAAGAAAAAGAAATTGCCCGTAGCCTCTGCCCTTCAGGAGGGAAGGTGAGTTTAGTTAGAGCCTACATGGATATGGTTCTACCTAGCAAACTGTCACGTGCCAGTTCATCCCCATCCCCACCTCTTGGGTGGATGATGCACCTCTACAGGTGGTCATGTTTTGAGATGCTAAGAAGGCAGCTGCTTGAAGAGGACCTGCCGGTTCACTAGCCAGATGCATTGACTAAGCAGGTCATAGGCAGGGATCATAGGTGTCATTATAGCACATTTAAGACCAAGAATATCCAGGAAGGAGTTTTAGGAGTCCTTTTGATTGAGTAATCAACTGATACTAAGAACAAAGCAGATCAGAACATCACTTGCAAATTCAGACTCTTTCCAAATAATGGGGTATCAGAATAGTCCTAATTAGATCAAAAACATAGAAAGCAGGCCATTGCAAATATGATCTAATTGGGAGGGCATGAATATCCCTCGTGTCCCACCCAAAATGGTCAGATGTAACCTTGGAAGACCTCAGAGCTGGAGGCCATTTCCAATAACAGCATAGAGCAATCGCACAACTCGCATTTGTTCATCAACACTTGACAGGGCTTTGCCTCAGAGCTGTGCTGGCAGCCAAAGATAATTAACATCACTTTCCCGTTAATCTGTGGCCCACAAAGCAATTGGGTGTATGGAAGCAAAACAATATGTTGCTGAGATCTACTTGTTTCCCCCATTTTTACATTCACGGCCCTTTGCCATAAGCTTCCAACACCATCAATAGGAACAAGTCAATAACAGGCCCGTAATCACTTCCAGGAACGAACTGTGTGCCTGTTTCTGGTAAGCTCCTAAAGGAAAGACCTTGGCCTCATTGCTCAAGTGCACAGCAAGGCTTCAGAGAGTGCAAATGAACATTCTATAAAATATAGCAATGAAGTAGCTATTCCTTAAACACTTTACTGCTTCCTTTTGTGTTCATACATCTTCTTGATGGGCTTGAGGCTGAAGGCATTTTGATGGGTATCTCCAGTTACGCAAGTAGATGCTTTCTCTTTAGTGCACATCGGCTGAGCTTACACAACACAGCCCCTCCAACAGGCTGGCAGACTGTGATGTTAGAGGCCAAGTGCACAACAGAAAAGAAGCATTTTCTGAGCTTAGAAGGGCAATGATTCATGGGAGTGTGTCCTTACCAACTATTGATCATTGCAGTCATCTCCAATCAACGCAAAGTCCTTGCTGTTGCAACAAGGACCGGTCCTGCTTCACCCACCGTTACCTTACTAGCACACACGAGCTCCTACACTACTTTTATGCAGAAAGGCTGGAGATTGGTCAGGGAACTGGTCCAGCATGGGATTCAGTGATGTTTCATTTCTCCAAGACCCTTTCACACCACTTCTCTAAGTCAGTTCCAAGGAACTGACTCCAGCATTTGCCCAGTGCAGATAAGGCAGGAGAAAAGTGCAGCAGGGTGGGAAGGGACAGTGCAATGACTGCAAAGCTCTGGCTAAAGCAGACGGAAATAACAGCACTTCCTCCTTAGGCATGACTCCTAAGTCATGGGGATGTCACCCATAGACAATGGAGGTGAAGTTGGAGAGGGTGGATGGTTTTCACCACCTTGCTCTTGTGGCAACCTGCCCCTTCTATTTCAGTGCAAGGTCCTGCAACTCAACTCGAAATCCAGCAAAAGCGGGTTCCACCAGATTTTCTCAGGAGGATGTGTCCTCCAGATGCTGGCACTACTACCAGATGCTGGCACTACTACATGCTGCCCAGGGAGCTTGTGGAGTCTCCTTCTCTGGAGACATTCAACACCTGCCTGGACATGTCCCTGTGAGACCTGCTCTAGGTGTTCCTGCTCCAGCAGGGGGATCGGACTAGATGATCTTTCAAGGTCCCTTTCAATCCCAGTGATTCTGTGACACTCTTGGCCTTCTCTGTTCATATCTTTATTTGCTCCATGCCAGAACAGACATTTAAAAAACTCCTACATTTGCGTTTTCTTTAGGCTATTTTGCAGCATCAGAGGGAACTTTGCCTGATTCAGAATCAGACTCAGAAGTCAATTTGTCTCTAGGAACTTATCACTTGCACATAGCACATTAATGGCTTGGCATAGGCATACAAAGCCTTAGAACCATAGAATCATCTAGTTTGGAAGGGAAATTTAAGATCATCGAGTCCAACCATCAACCTAAAACTGCCAAAACCACCTCTAAACCATGTTGCTAAGCATCACATCTGCCCATCTTTTAAATACCTCCAGGGATGGCAATTCCACTACTAACAGCTTGATAGGACCTTTTGAATTGTAGTTCAGGGACAGCCCAAAAACTTTCACCACCACAAAACTTTCCTAGGTGCTGCTGCCCCCTGATCTGGGTGTAGATAAGGCCACTCTGTAAATATGCATACCCCTTCTTATGGGAGAAGGAACATTCAGCTATGAGCCACCTGACACTACACAGAAGATCAGTCAAAATCATCTGGGCTCCAGCTCGGGTTTTGGTTGGTTGTTCTTTTAACAAATAGTTCTGGGCAACTCTTTTACCCAAAATTACTGTTCTGGAGAATCCAAGGAAAGCTATTACATCTCATGTAAAGGCACATAAAGTCCTGTGACAATTCCTGTATTCATATCACAGTATACGGCATGTTGCTGCCATAATTGACGTTGAAGGCTCTGCCTATAAGCTGAAGGACCCAAAGGCAGAACTCCCACCAATTTCAACAGCAGTAGAATTAGCCACAAAAGATTAACTCTTCTGAGTTCATTAATGTTCAAATTGTTTACACTGTTATTCATCAAGATGTGATTGCCTAGGAGTCTAACATCAGACAGCTGACTTTGGCCCAGTAAATTCTTGGTTATCCCTCCATTGGCTGATCTACTTTACATAAAACAAGCATGCTATTTTCTTTACAAACATCTCCTCTCATTCCAGTCACAAATCTTTGAGTTCACTACACCCTTAGAGCAAACTGGCCAAGTGACAGCAAGGACAACTTAATAAGAGCAGAGCAGGGCAGGGCTTGAATCAGTGAAGCTGGAAATTAAAGGTAATAGCTATTATTTCCCCCCACCTTCTTCTGCTCTGGGATAGATAAGTCCCTCTAGACATGAACTCTAATGTCACAGTTCATGTATTACCAAAAAGGATAGACTCACAGAATGGTGTAGGTTAGAAGGGACCTTAAAGATTATCTAGTTCCAACCCCTCTGCTATGGGCAGGGACACCTCCCACTAGACAGATTGCCCAAAACCCCATCCAGCCTGGCCTTGAACACCTCCAGGGATGGGGCAGCCACAGCTTCTCTGAGCAACCTCTTCCAGTGTCTCACCACCCTCAGAGAGAAAATTTTCTTCTTAATCTAAATCTACCCTCTTCTATTTTGAAGCCATTACTTCTTGATCCATCACTACATGCCCCCATAAAAAGTCCCTCCAGCTCTCCTATAGCTTCCTTCAGATACTGGAAGGCTGCTATAAGGTCTCCCTGCAGCCTTCTCTTCTCCAGGCTGAACAATCCCAACTCTCTCAGCCTGTCTTCATAGGAGAGGTGTTCCAGCCCCCAGATCATCTTCATGGTCTCCTCTGGACCCACTCCAACAGGTCCAACATCCTTCTTGTGAAAAATGGTCAGCAGCGGTTAAATGCCCACAGAGAAATTGCATTTTACCTGTCAAACTCACATTAAGTAGGTGTGCAAGTGCACAAATCACCAGCTTTGCATCTAACTGGCATTGGAAGCTTATTCTAACTCTTGACAAGGTTGGGAACAGCTCTCTACATCATCTGATGTTGGCATCGCTGCTATGCTGTGGGGCACCCGTCCCATTGCAGTGCAAGGAAAGGAGAGGGTGGTTCCCTCAAGAACACAACCTCCTAGATTAAAGGTTAAACCATGGAAAATTCTTAAGTACAAAATGATCTGCCATTTGCAAATCAGGGAGGTAGTTATGCATGTCCTTCTCTGACCAACTGAACTAAGACGTATATGAGTTGTCCTGTTGATTAATGAAAAGTTGAGCCCTAAGGGCTCTGAAGGTTGGGCCACTGAGCCTTAAAATTGCTGTACTTTGTCAGTTTGTCTGAGACACTTTGGGCAGTACAGGACATTGTTGTTGGGTTTTTATTTATATTTTTAATCTTAATATTAGCCAGAATGGAAGAGCAAGACGATGGAAGAAATGTAGTAAGAGTATTTGAAATGGGCATGGAATTTTACACAGGCCAAAGCTCCCAGAAATAGCTCCAAAACAGACTGCTTTAAAAAATTTAAAATAACAGATTTTTATTGGTGTTAGAAGGGTGATTTCTCAGGGCTCTGTTTACTGTGGCAAGCCTAGAAGGGAGAGAACACATATTCCTTCACAACAGAAAGCAGGAGCTGTGCCATTACACAGCCAGGCAGCACATGGGACCAGCCTGCCCCACCATATATTCTCCTTAGATAGTGGCATCACAGTCCTGTATGTTCACATGGCAAAATGCTTTTGCAAATATAGATTACAGACTCGGAGGAGATTTGCTCAGATCACAGGCTTATTGCTTTGAGGAGAGGGTGGGTAAAGATGCAGATCAGTTGCAATCGGCTTATTCACTCAGTCACTGAGAAAGGGAAAAAAACATCCAGGTAATTGCTGCCACATGTTCATTTTGTAAATAAAATCCTTGGATACGGTTTTGCTTTTCCCCAGGTCTGATCCAATACCTAAATTTCTGCAAAATGGGAGAGGAGGAAAAGCTCTTAGCAAAATGAGCTCAGCCTGAGTTCCCACCATCCTCACCCTGAAGACCCTTCCACAGGGGTCTGTGAGCAGCAAAGGAAGGGCAATGTGGCCTCCAAATGCAAACTTCAGCTCAGGCGAAAGTGCACTCGGAGAAATAATAACTCCTGGCAGGGTCCCAGATGAGCCATGATGTCTTTACGAGCCATTGTTTCCCTTACTGATAGACCAGCTCTCATTCACAAAAAGCTGGTTTTGTGAGGCAAGAGGAAAAAACACATTTGAAAGCGCAAAATTGAGTCTCCGCGAGGTGAGGGCACCATGGGAGCACTGTCAGCACCCAGATGTTATTTACCCTGGGCAGCTGCATGGACAGCATCGAAATGTCTTCATGGGCAAATCTGCTCACTGCTTCAGTCCCTTATGCCTGTAAACTCTGCCATGGAGTTTTCCCTGTGGGGATAATGTTTGGGGCAGCGTTGGAGCTAAAGGACCTCTAGCAGTTTCTCTCACCTTCCATGTCTCCAACACACAACCCACTGATCACACAGATAAGGCACTGCTTAAAAAAAGGTGAAAGTGGCTGAAATCTGACCTGTTTCATCCCTCAGTTGGTCAGCTGGCCAAGTGACAAGGTCACTAGCCACACAGCTTGGGAGAGGATGCTGGTCCTCAATTTGGTTCTGCACTTGGTGGCACCTTCAGCCATTGGAGTTGTCCCTCGGCACCCAATTAAGGCATGTGGGAGCCCATGTAATTAAAGACTAGCAAGCAGAGGCTAAGTTAGCACCTCTAAAATGGCAGCTGCCATGTAGGCAACTGACTTGAGACCTGCTTGTTCAGCCTTTTTTTATCCAGTAGCTCAGATGCAAAATCACAACTGAAAGAGAACTTTTTCTCACTGCAAATCTCCCAGTTAAAGGCCTTTCTGCATTCAGGGAGTTCAAATCCACATCACCTGACCTTCAGTTGCCAAGTTAAAATGCCAAGGAATGAGTTTCATCTATTCACCTCTGTAGAAGGTCTCCCAGTTTCCATTAGGACTCCCTGTCCAGGCATGGCATGTTATTGTGCAGCTACATAGCCAGGGTCATGGAAGAGATGTCACAGCAGTCCTTGCTCTAATGAAAATTAAGATATTTCCCTCTTAGATTAACAGATTAAGGTCTGAACTGCAGGTCTCCAAGAAGAGCTTCCTGACTGTGAGGCATGACAGAGAAGAGACCTCATATCTCTGCCATCCATGGGTATTATCATCCTTTATCCACCAAGGATTGCCTCAGCTTTTCGTTGAAACTGAGAGCTCTGAATACGTGGCCCTGAAGTCCCTTCAGCCAGGTGTATTCTGTGTAGTGTCTGGAGCTTCATTCCCCAGACATCTCTGAAAGCTCTGGCCAGGATATGCCCCAATTCCCTTTCAATGTAACACTTTCATGATTGTAGGATCTTCCTGAACAACCCTTCAAGCCCTCCAAATTCTGGGAAAGACTGTAAAAAAACCCTGCCAGGCAAATGAAGAGTTAATATTCCTGCTACCTGGGAGGTTATCATTAAAATGGGACTCCTGCCCAGGAATGACGGCTTATGGGCACAGATCCACTGTCATGGTTACTTCAAAACTAGCTGGTCTGCCTTCTTCTGTTCAGGAGGTCCATTTGTAGTAAAAACCTATAAATAATCATGTGGGTTGGGAGAAGAAATGAAAAAGGGCCACTGCTGGGTGGTTCAATGTATAGACAAATACGTGTTCACTTCATCTGTCATGTAAACCTCAACTGTTCAAGTTTATCATTCACTGCCAAAAATGCTATTACAGCAGCTTGAGATTTCAAAGGCAGTTTTATTCCTGTTTCTGACTGACCTTTGGATGGATTTTTCAACTTGGAAAAAGACAAAAAAAAATTTATGTGCTCTGAAATGGAGCTTAGAAGGTTTAACACATTTCTAAGTATAGACATGGTGATTTACAAGGTCCTCTTTTTTCTGGTTTTCATAAGGCTCTGTCTTTCCTCAGCCATGAACAATGTATTGGTTCTGACAAGGACACCGGGAATCTTTGAGACTTTAGTGTTATTTACGATGGAGAGTGTGTGATCCAATGGCCAAGGAACTGGACTTATTACTTGGCTCTGCCATGGATGTACTGAACAACCTAAGAGCTCTCCCCTCCCGTGTATCTTCTTCTCTGCAGTGATGGTACAGTGACTATTTTCTCACTACTGTTTTTCAAATAAACCAGTACAGCCCAATCCTTCTGGCAGTACCAGGTGATGCTTTCTTGTCAACAATCCCTGCTCCCTGGAAGGTTTTATTGCTGTAGTTTTCCAGGGTCGACCAACCCAATTACACCAATATCACCAGGTGGTTGAGGCTGTTTATGAGTGCTGGTGCCTAGATTCATACAGACTAATCTCAATGCTTGCTCCTAAGAGCTTGCAGTGAATGGCTTGCATCAAGGTGTCATACAGATGGTCTAATAACAGATGACAGACCAGTTGTGTTATGAGTGGGTCAAAATGCATCATAGAAAGGTCATCCATGACCAGAGAGGGCTCAGGTCTAATTGCTGTTGTGCAACAGCACTGGGACAAGCTCCATATTTGCCCTTATGCGAATCTCTAACATGCAAGTGCTCAAGTATTTGCATCACGCTACCCAGGACTCAGGAACCTAATAGAAAACTATCAGCATTTAGGTCACAAAAGCCTTATGTTGTAATTCCTGGAAGCTGTTTGGCCATGCAAAGAAATCTGTCTTTGCTCCCAGCCAGAAAGAAGCCCTAAATACAGGTGTGATTAATCTCCTGTGAGTAACTCAGTATTAACCATCACGCTAACAGGTTGCACTTTCTGTTGGTGTTCCCTAAATCCCTCACGAGCACCGACCCTGTGCATGTCCCAAAAACATGTCCATGCACATGTTCACTGCACAGGGCTGGGAGATGGATGTGCACCGAGCAGGAGCTCCACAGGATACAAGTGCTCTCCAACCTTATAAGGGTCTAGGTAGAGTGAGCTAATCGGGTCCTTGAATCTCAATACTAGATGCTGTGACCTGTAAGCTTGTAAAAGGCTGATCTGGATGCATTGAGAGGCATGTTCAGGTGCACACCTATCTACAACTGCATGTCCCGTGGAGCTCATATCTTTTAAGGCCATGCTTTCAGATGGTAAGAGCAACTCAAACTGGCATCTCCACATTTCCTTGGAGACAGATACTGGCCCCAGCCTGGGCACAGAGGCAGCACAAAAGAGCAGCTGCGTTCATGCGGCATTGTGCAGGGGCACTAGACTTCCTTCAATCCCTTAACGTTCTCTCTCCTCTTAAACCAGCACCCAGATATAAACAGCCACCAAACATGAGGGTAAGGCAGGGTGTCCCAGTTGGAGTGCTGGGGCAGGTGGGAAAGCAGCTCTCTGTGCAGATGTGAGGGTACCCACATCCAGGTGATGATCTACAGCCAGGGTCAAGGTGGGCTCCATAAATTTCCCTTCTTTCAGTGCTATATCCTAAAATCTCCCACCACTGGCTGCCCACATTGCAAAAACTCATCTCCAGCTCATCCTCACTCCTCTCCCTTTCCGACCCCTCCCCTCCATCCCGAAGACATCCTTTTACCAAAACGAGCTGTGGAGGCTAGGAAAGACACTGACGTCAATGTAAAAGTAAACCAAAGAGGTCTGGTTCCTGTATCATCCCCATGCTGGGCTGAGGGCTGAGGAGTGAGGGAGTGAGAGAGCACGGTCACTCGGTGGAGGAATCTGGGAGCGGGCTCAGGGATCTGCAGCTGAAGTTTCTCATTCAGGCTGCGTAAGTACCGGCTGCGGAATGCTTCGGGCTGGGAAAGGCAGTAAGGGGGGAGAGGGAGGGAGGGAGCTTCACCAGCTGCAGCGTGCTCCAGTCCCGGAGAGGTTGGAAGCACACAGACCGGGGTGAGAGTCCTCGTAAGCCAGGTGGAGAGGGAAGGAGGCACGTGGGTTTGGATGCGGTTTGGTTCCAGGCAAGTGGGAACAGCGCTGGAGAAGGAGAGGAGTGTCTCCCCTGCCTGGGACTGCAGAGGTAGAGGAGGGTTGGAGCATTTTGGGCTGGGACAAAGGAAGAGAACATCTCATCGAAGGAAATGTGGGTGTTTCTAGATACTGAACCGGTCCATTTAGACCCCAGAGCGCATTTGTGCTGGTCCGTTATCTCAGTCAGCAATGTGTGTATGAGGACACATACATGGCTATACATAAAAAGCTGTGGGCAGAGCTGCCCAAGGAATTCTGCATGAAAAACTGAATATTTCTGGTATACCTCCATATACTGATTACATCTGTCAAGTCTAGCTGCATCTATGCATCCTGCAAGTGTCGCTGTATAGCGATGCAGAGCTAGGCATAAAGCTTTTAGACTCAGTCCATGAAAAATGTGGTCAGAGCAGGCTCAAAATGAGCTTTACAATATATGATTAGGAAGCAGAAGACTTTCCCCAGGGAAACAGTATGGAAATGTCCTTAGAGTGGGTGCTGCATGGGGCTGGGGGGAGGGTTCAGGCCAGAGCAAAAGGTGGGAGATAGGGATGAATGGTCCTGCTAGCTCCATCAGCCAGACGCTGCCAGCTGAGATGTGTCTGGCCACAGTACATCATATAGAGAGAATATCTGTTGTTTACACTATACTCAGTGGCAGAGTGTGATGAACTGGGAACGCGTCTCTTCGGACCCATTTCAGCGGTGTTTTGGTAACACGAGGTACCTTTTCTTCTAAAATTTCTCACATTCCAGGGCCGTTTTCTCTTCTTCAGCAAAAAAGCCAGACCTTTTCCTGATGTGGCAGGCCCTTCAGCAAAGCTAAAACTAATCTCCCCACCACCACCACCTCATTTAGAAAGAAAAGAGTGGACGTACAAGTTTAAACCCTATTATGTGCGCGTGACAGTCCCAATTGAAAACCACCAGGGCAAACACCCTCTGTCACCCATGATTAGCTGCAATGCTGCATCTCAGCTCACCCTGTAAATTCACCCCTGAGCAGAGACAGAGGAAAGCTGGGCAGCCATGGAAAAAAGGAGGCAGAAATGCCCACCACGTCCGTGCAGCATCTGCCAGCACAAGTGAGCGGAAGCCTGCCTTCGGTGGATATCTCTTTAGTAACCTCTTTCCTACCTACCTCCATTGTGCACAAAAATCTCTGCCAACCCACAATTAGAAGGAAAAATCCTCTCTTCTCCCTCTCTCCCCCTCCTTTCTTACAAGGACACGTGGCGACTTAGCAGTTCAGTTGAGCAGCCACTTTATTAATCAATCGATTTCAGCACATTTTGCCTCACTCTACCCACGCCTCCTTCCCCATCTCCCCAATGCACTGAGATAAAATACAGCCAGGGAGCCATTTCTTCCCTCCCTGCAGAGCATAAAGGTGCCAAAAACACCCTGCGAGTCTTCCTTCCCCAGTTTTGAAGAAGGAGGCAAAGGCCAGGGAAGGAATTGTACATGAAACATCCCTCACAGCACGTTCTCCTGGAGGCAGAGGGAGCAGAAGGGGGAAGGCTGTCATGCAGAGCAATAAATCCCGCCACACGCACGTACACGGGTCTGCTCCCCCTTACACGCATCATGGCCTGGGGATGACATGGATCCCACAGGGATAAAGGCTGGGTCCCCCTTCATGGCGGGGGGAAAGACCAAGTCCTGCACTCCACCTCGTCAGAAAGGCTGTGGGATTTTGTCTGTCTGCACTTGAAGGGGTGGAGGCACGTAGACAGGGATGTTTAGCAAGCAGGTGCTCCACACATTGGGGGAAACCTCACCCTTGAAGGCGGTGTGAGTCCTGACATCTGAAAATGGAGACATCCAAATTCCGGATCCCTTTTTAAAGTGGGATCCAAAAATCCCCCACAGGAGTAACGTTCAAAATGACAAACACACAAAGCTCACATTGCTTGGACTTCCCTTTACACCACGGACTGATATGGCAGGTTTCTGTAAACGCCTGGTTGCTAGGTTTAGGGGGAGGTGAGACAATATCTTACCTAAATGTGCACGTTAGAGAACCTCCTGTGACATCTAAGGTAAAGTCTGCAGTCTTACAAGGAACATCTGCTGTTTCTTAACAAGCCCACCTGTAAACATTGCAAGGACCCTGCCATCCCTTCTTTCTCTCTCTTTTACCTTTCCTCTGCTTTTTTAAGTCCTAGCTTTTAGCCACAGATTTTGCTCCCGCTCAGGATGACTGATCAAGGATACCTGAGCAAGTCCTGCTCTTTGCAGGAAACACTTCCCGACCAGTAAGTCCTAGAGGGGCACAGCCGAGTCCAGCTGAGCGTGACAAAATCCAGACGCAGCAGTAATTGTGCTGAGGTGAAGGGTGAATCTGGGGAATTGAAAAGTGGAGGCCCCAGCTGGATCAGGAAAGCTGTGTGGGTCAGATGGGACTAGGCTGAGCTTGGCTGTGACACCCAAAGAAACGGTGTCACCCGTCAGGATGACACTAACCAGGGATGCTGCTGTTCAGTCTCAGCGTGATATTTACTGGGATCAATATGCCATTAGTGTATAGACACAGAGGAACTGAATTCTTTATTACATCTTCTGCATAATTCATAAAAGATGTGCATCTCATCTGTCACAGCCTGAAAAGCACAGCCATTATCTCACAACAGGAAGGATGACTTCTTTCACAGTGGTGGAAAAAGATTTACTTGTCGGATGGCCTCTCCTCTTCATGGCTCCAGTCACTTTCTCTGCAAACACTTGCCAAAAAGATGGGGCTCTGGGAAATGCTCCTAAGGCTAAGAAACATGGGGTATGGCTTCTGGTATGATGGTTAGGTAGATGGCTCCCCATCCTTGCATGCACTGAAGTTGTCAGCCCTCTCTATGGGATACGTGGAGAGATGGATTTGGATCTCTTTGGAGAGGTGCCCCAAAGGAAAGCTATCACTAACAGGCTCTGGCCTCATGGATGAGGTCGGGGAGGGACTCTTATGAGGGAGTGGAGCAAAAGGACGAGGTGTAATTTTAAACTGAAAGAGGGGAGATTTGCAATAGACATTAGGAAGAAATTCTTTCTTGTGAGGGTGGTGAGACACTGGAAGAGGTTGCCCAGAGAAGCTGTGGATGCTTCATCCCCGGAGGTGTTCAAGGCCAGGCTGGATGGGGCTTGGAGCAACCTGGTCCAGTGGGAGGTGTCCGTGCCCGTGGCAGGGGGGTTGGAATCAGGTCATCTTTAATGTCCCTTCCAACCTAAACCGTTCTATGATTCTATGATGCTATGAACATTTGCCAAAATTCTGTTTTTTCCAGAGCTACAAACAGCTGCAAAGAAAGTAGCTCATTAGCTGCAGGTAGGCATTAGCAAGGTGAAATAGCACTGAGCTCAGAGCATGTGGACACACAACAGAGCACCACAGGACCTCACCAGGGTCCTCTCTGAGTGACAAACCCAGAAGGCTGTAGTAAAGTGGATACTTGGGCACCACCAGAGAGGACACTGAGGCTGGTTCAGCAGAGTGTTCAACCTCTTGTATGACACAAAAAAAAAGGTGCTTCTAGCATCCAGAGGTCTGCTGGTGGACACAGTGGTGGGCATAGACTATACTGTGCAACCAGACCCTCCTCTCCTTGGGGTATCTGAGCACCATCCTGCTGGTCTGTCTGCTACCCAGGAGCCGGCTAACAGGCAGTGCAAACTGAACCCATGGAGAACACCTTCCCCTTGTCATTACCCATCATGGCAGGGAGACCAATGCCTTAGCAGGCTTATTAGCAGGACATTTAGCCAGGTGTGATTTCATCCTCACCCCAAGGGTCCTTCTTCCAGCAGGGTGGAGGGAGAAAGCTGGGTTGTCATGCTGGATTTCACCTGTTTGGAGCTCTCAGAGTCACAGTCCTCCAGCAGCCAGGCTGGCTCCTTGTGTCCTGGTTGAATATGCCAAGCAATACATCTCCAAGAAAAATCCAGGCTGCCAAGCCGTGTTGTGCTGTCTCCAGCTACCAATTATGCAGATAAACTGATTGCCATCAGAGTGATGAAGTAGCTCAACAAATAAACTTTCAGGAACCAGCTAGCTCATTTTTCACATGCCAGCCTCAAGGCTTCCTGCCTCTATGATCAAACACTCAGAAAATTGTCCCCAGGCTGCGCTGCTGTTAGAGATGCAGACTTGTGAAGGCTGGAGTGAGTCAGAGAGGGACAGAGATTCATAATACACCAATAACTCCACGTCTGTGGACTGCTGTGCAAGGTAGGTTGAGCAGATACTTTCCAAAGGGGTCCAGGGCTCAGTTGTGGAGCAGGGTTGTGTGGAGCAGGGTTGCATGGAGCAGGGTTGCATAGGGTAGGGTTACATAGGGTACAGCCCGGGGGGGCATGTGGTCCCCAAGCTACCCCTTCTCCCACCACCCACAAAAGGGTCTGGCAATGTTGAGAGTAGTGCCTCTGTGTTTCCCACCTCAGCAGTGCAGATTCAGGCCAGCAGCACAAAGAGAGACAGTTGTCACATCCTGCTGTTGCAGGAAGCCACCATAAAGTTCACTCCGACTGGCAGGCACCTCAGAGGACACCCAGGACTGAAACAGCAAGGGGCAGATGTTAGTAATCAGAGTCACTGGCAGGAGAGGGAAAGGAAGAGGAGTCATGCTGCCTCTGGCCTCTGCCTAGATTAGGTCCTCCTCATAGCAGGGCTGTTTATCTCCCACTCACAACAGTATCAAGTTCACCCAAAGAAGCAGCACTACTAAGACACTAGCAGTAATAAATCCCCACGGTGTGATTCCTCGCCAGCAGCTTACCTAGGGAAGTGCAGGATTATTTTAAACACACTGATTTATTAATACGCTCGGGATGGCTCGAGCCACAAGCTCTTGCCCAAGGGAGTTCAGCAGTGGGGCTCAGCATCTTGACTCACAGTATTGGGACTGATATATGACTAGCTGCGATCAGATGGCATATCTAAAAATATAGAGCCTGCGGTTTATTTTTCTTGGAAAATGGAAAGACACCCAAAGAAGCAGAGCCCAGTTTAGCAACCACAGCAGGCTGGATTTTTGCTTTAAAGAAGCCAGCAGAATTTGCCCCAGAGGTGGTGCCACTTCGGTTGTGTTACAGCCATGGGACTAACCTGCGGCTTTAGCACCATGGGGTGATCCTCTGGCTGCCCTGGCTGCTGTTGTGGCTCTAACTCTATATTACAGAGGTCAGGGATGCTGATCACACATCCCTTCCCTAGAAGAAGACACAAGCAATAGAATTCCTTTTTCCCAAAGGAGGTCTCTACACTTGGGACCACCACAAACTGGGCTGCTGCCTTAGTACAGACTTGTATTAACGAGCTAAGCCCTGCAAGATGAACCCACCTTGTACCATTCCCAGGGAAGCTGCCAAAGATATCTCTGCACACTTTAACAGGTCTGCTTTGATTATATCCTCTCCAGACTAAACAAGCCCAGTTCTGCTCGTCTCCCCTGGTGGGTCATGTTTGCTGGGCCTCAGGTCATTCCCGCTGTTTTGGTTTGGACTTTTTCCAAGGCAGAGACACTCGACCTTTTCATTAGCCCATTTAATGCTATTTATTACATCTAATAGTGTTCTTGTAGAAAAAAAATCCCTGCAGATGACACAAAGGGCAGGCCAAATAGTGTCTTGCAGCACCTCCTACCATAACAAAGACTGAAACTATCAGTAACAAGATGAAGTTGTGGAAAGGAATTATTCCTCAGTGGCAGGCTGAGCTTTTGCTCCTGATAAAAAATTTGCTTTGAGGTCATAAACACAAACTGAAGTAGGGCCTTGGCCTTCCCTCCACCATACCATCCATTGCACACACCTTAATGAGTTCAAGGCCTCCTTGATACCCAGCGGTGACAATCTGTTCCTGCTCATAACCTCATCCCAGTCAGAGAAAGTACTCCTCAGGACTTTTGAACTGGCATGTTTCCACCTGACACAGGTCCCCAGCAGGTCCCCTTTGCCCCACATAAGAGAGGAAAGGGCTTGTGATCCTAAAACAAAACCCACCAGCACTTCTAGCACCTGCTGGATTCTGCTGCCCACCCATTTGTCTTCAAGAGAAAACTGATTATTCTGGCCCTGCAATTTCCAGGAAGAAACCCCTTTAAATAACATGGATGATTCCCTTCTTCCTTTCCTGAAAACTTCCCAGGGCGTGTCTGCACTTTGTGCATAGAGGGGTCATTTCAACAATAGGGAAACTGAGGCACCTTCTCAGAAAGTGGATCCTGGTCCCTGATGAGTTCCCTCACTCAGAGCTCACTGTGGAAGCAGGGACTGCCCACAGGGATGGGAGCTGTAATTCCCAACAGCTGAAAACACAAAGGAAAACACCCCCCTCCAAAATAACAGGCAAAAAAGTCAGCACATGTACCAGCCTCTTCCAGAGGCAGCAATTTTAGGAACCCTTCATACGCAGGCAGCAGCAGCAGGGTGGTTGGGAGTGGGTTTTTTTTCTCCCCAAATGGGGCCCTTTCGTTTCTTCCTGTTCCTATAGGGTTTTTCATCACTGTGGCATTTCCTACTCTAATCCATCAGATTTATGTTGCCCTGTTCCAGCTCAGAGCATCACTGAGCTCCGTGCATGTCTAACAAAAGACAGCCCTGCCCTAAGCCATTTGAAATCCCTATAAACCAGGTGATAAAAAAAAGGGGACGGGAAAGGAGGAATAGCGTGTCTGGGGAGAGGGAGCAGGGAGAGGATGTCTTTCCCTGAAGTCATTCAAGGAGCGTGGGTCCAAATACCAGATTTTCTGAGTTGCAGGTGTCCTCCCTCCTGGGCAAGGCTGCTTGTACAGCGAAGGACCACAACTGTTGAACAGACGGCCCTGAGAGCACCCCGCTGTCCCTTGCCAGGTTTGTGACTGCTGCTCAATCAGAGCAGGTGGAGGTACCAGACTGATCCCCTAAGGTCCCCACCACCTCCTTGCCATGTGTTGTCCCTGCCTTCTGTGCTCTGTAAGCCTTGCAGGGCACAGTGTGCCTTAAATCATCGTTTTTTCCATCTCGGCCCTGCCAGGCTGTGCTTCCCACATCTCCAAACACAAGGGCAGAGAGCTGGGAGTTGCCTGGAGGCTTTCTCCACCAGCCTCAAGCCGCATCCCACAGCAGCCAGGACAAGTGTCCTGCCAATTCCTGCTTTGTAGACCTTGAGCCAGAGCTGGGCAAGAGGCGCTCTGCCCAGCTCTGACCTCCCTGGGGCACATGTGCCCAGGCGATGTCAAAGCCCTGGCTGCCTGCATAGAGCTTTCTTCTCCAAGCATCAGTGTCCCTATGTGCCCAGTGACAAACAAATCCAGCAGGAAATACTTCGCTGGGAATGGGGGGAGCTCAGCAGTGAGGTTGTGACACTGGACATTGTGTTCTTGGCAATTAGCTCCTGAAACTTTGAAAAAAAATAGCAAGAAAAGAACAAGAGGTGGCTGTTGGCCAGGGTCAGGTTGGGGGGGACACAAAGGTCCAAGCAGGACCCCGCAAGTGATCCCAATGCGGGTTGGATTGCAAGGGGCAGGTGAGACACGACATGCCATGTTGGGTGGACAAAGGGTCTCTGCAGCTCATTTTGTTGGTACCTGAACTGAGGATCCTGGTCAGTACTGCGAGAGAAGTGGTGAACTGGCCAGACTGGGGTGGAGAGAGGGATCCTGACTCACCCCTCACGGGGCACATCCAACTTCCCACCCTTCATTGCGCAAGATCTGGAGACACAGGACCAACAGCCTCCAAACCAGCCACCCAGGGAGTGACCTCAGGGTCACTCAGAGGGGCAGCTTGCTCTTCATGCCCTGAAGACGTCTTCATTTTTGTTTTTTTTGCAGCTCAGCAGGTCCGTCAGCAAAAATGCCCTGGCCTGAGGAGAGAAACAGAGGGGGAGGCAATGGTCAGCAAAGTCAATTCCCAAATATGCTGTGGGCAGGAAACTGGCTCTTTCACGCTTTCTCTCCCCCGTCCCTGACTCCCCCAACAGGAGCCATGACTGTGATTTGGGAACCACTTGTCTTTCCCTGTTCCTCATCAAACAGACAAATCACGGCTGGAGCCCGTCAGCAGAAGCCCCCATAAGGCCACTGTCTGATCTCCCTCCCTCTATAAACACACAGATGTGGAGCCTGTTCAGACACAGGGCCACACACTAATGGTGGCCTCTACATTTTGCAGTCCTCTGAGGACAGCGGGCACTGGGAAGTGCCTGTGATCTCGAGCAGTTGGCAGGAGATGCTCCCTGCTGAGCTTCTTATGTCAGGTAGGTGCAGCTGCCTCTGGGCCCTGCTGAGACGCTCTTCCAGAGGCTGCTGAACCATCTTTTATGGCTCACCACAGCCTCTGCTGTCAATGCTGAGAGTCAGGCAAGCAGCCCTGAGGGTGTTGAACATGACCAAGCCCTCTTTTTCCAGGCAGAAGCAGCTTGTGTTTCTTTGCCTCTACCCCAGCATCTGCAGAAGGGTGACAAAGGTTTTCTCTTCCCCACAGATTCTATCCAGCAATCAGTACAGATATCTTTGATCTTTCCCTCCAGCCCCTTACAGCTACTGTCTTAGGCTTAGCTATTGTGAATGTTTCATGGCTCAGATCCCAAAGGGGTCTCTGATCTCCCAGACATCCCAGCATGGCATGCCTGGATCACCATAAGACCAGCACAGAATGACCTCTCAATAGCCCAGCAGCTGAAGGCCGTTCTTGTGCTGGCGATGCAGCAGGACTGAATGAGGGACAAGGAACAACCCCCACCCCTGATACCCTGTGAACTCCCTTTTCCCTGTGGTGGCAGACCCTATGGTGGTCACTTAAGCCTTTCTCTCTGCCACAGGGTTGTTGCATCCAGCTGAGTTCTGGCATCCCTGCAGGAGCCAATTTTGACTCCACTTGAATAAATGAAGTTCTGCAGGGTCAAACTCAGCCCTTGAGCTCCTTCCCATGCCTGTCCACAAGACCTCCCACCCTTGTGCCTTGCTGGCAAGAAGATTGCCACCCACAGCACAAGCAGGACCCAAGCTGAAGGTAGGACAAGGAGTCATGGGTTTCCCTGGCCCTTCTCAGCTCCACCAAACTGGAATAGCTAGAAGCTGTTCCCACTAAATAACAGCTTCTCTCCCTTCTCATTGTTGGCGGGTGGCTGCAAAAGTTAGGGCAGGTGCTTTCATCTGTCAGGCTCCATTAAGGTCTGCAGAAAGACTGGGACAGAAGCCAGTGTTTTGTTCCTCGTCCTTTGACAGCGTTCCCACACTGCTGTCCAAGGCTTTCCTTCCAGGGGAAGGCAACAAACATCCCATTCAATAATGATAAGGAAGTGTGACGGGACTGAAGCACAAGCTCCTTTTCAAGGGGGGAAATATCTACATGTCTGGGGAGAGTCTCAATGTTCACAGATTTCCCCCTAAGCCAAACTCCGTGTGGTGCCTTCCTGGCAGTTATCATCTGCCAGAGGTGACTCCTGGAAGGGGGTCCAGCACAGCAACTTCTACACCCTTGGTCTATCTGTGAGAACCAAGCCAATTCTCTAGGTCAATTCTGGATCTGAGTCATAGCATCCCATGATAGCCCTAGAGACCGTAGGGAATCAAGAATTTAGGGTTCATGGGCAGTGCATATCATCGGGACATACAAGAGTGTTTTCCAGCACTTATTAAGGCCTGAGTATATTTTGGGGCAGATTTTTCTAGAGGGAAGAGAAGTTGGGGAGGGTAAAGTGGATGTAGAATCTTCTCCATGCCATTAACTTTATCCATCGTGGCAAAGGGTGTACTCACATGGCTGGGAGCAGAGCCCATCTACTCTTCTCCATCAACCTACAGCTACATCGGTTGGGTAACCTCCCCTCTAAGCAGTCTTCTGAAGACAGGCTCATGGTTTTGTGTGTTTTGACTGTGGGTATTATTTGCTCCCATTTCTTCCTCTGGTTCTCCTGCTTCCTGGTGCAGGAGCAAGACAGTGGGGAAATGTCTCAGGAACACGTGTATTGGAGGGAAAATAGAAGAATGTTCAATGGAGCTCTTCTATGACCATGTGACTTCACTTTCTCTGAAGCTACTGATAAAAAGAGGTTTCCCAGACTGCTCAGTGAAGATTCCACCCTTCAGTGTCCTCCATGGAGGGAGGATCCCACTCTTTGGTGTCCTCCAGGCTGTCATGGTAAAAGCTCCTCCATTTTCTGAGCTCTGATTCTGTCAGGTCCAGGTCCCAGACCTTCTTGGATAGAAGCTCTCCCTCAACACTGAAGAAGATAATTCATCTATGAGGAGTTGTTCAGTATAACAAAGCCTAAATTCAGTTTCCTAAAACAAAGCAGGCCCGTTCAGCGACTGGATTCTAGTTTAGATCTTACAAAGCTGGTGAGCAGAGACATCTTGAAAGATAATCCAGCCATGTGCCTTGATCCTGTCTCTGCAGTCCAGCAGTTTGTTATGCAGTGCCCAATCTCAATTTCTTCCCCTGCAGCAGGAATGAAAGGACCCTCAATTCCCCTTTTTAGGGCACACAGATATCAGAGGGCTGGAGCACCTCTCCCATGAGGACAAGCTGAGAGAGTTGGGGCTGTTCAGCCTGGAGAAGAGAAGGCCCCGGGGAGAGCTTACTGCAGCCTTTCAGCACTGAAGGGCTTTAATGAAAGAGGGCTTACAGGAAAGATGGAGGCAAACTTTTTGCTGTCTCTGTAGTGACAGGACAAGGGTAATGGTTTTAAACTAAAAGAGAGAAGATTCAGACTAGATATATGGAAGAAATGTTTTATAATGAGAGTGGTGAAACACTGGCACAGGTTGGCCAGAGGGGTGTAGATGGATGGGGCTCCGAGCAACCTTGATCTAGTTGAGGATGTCTCTGCTCATTGCAAGGGGGTTGGACTAGATGAGCTTTAAAGGTCCCTTCCAACCCAAACCATTCATGATTTTTTAATAGAACTGGAAAAGTATACCCTTCTCCTGACAAAAACTGAGAAGACATCTCCCCTGGGCAGTTTGTGGTATCAGACTTCTGACAACCTCCTTCAGAGACATCTGGCCTCCTGCTTTGTTGCTCTGTGCTACAGGAGACACTTATACGGAGCACTGTCTCATCCCTATTTTACATGGTGCAGTTAAGGAATTGCTTGGAATTATTATGGGTCAGTAACACCTTTCCCTGCCGTAACTATTACTGCTTTTCCTACCTGCTAATTTTGGCTGAGTCAATACCTTCTTCCACCCACAATATCAAGACATTCACTTGCATGTTGACTGTTGCATATTGAGCGAACAACCTTGAAAATTTCCCACTTACTAAAGCTTCAGGGTTTTTTTCTTCCTCTCCCCCTCCCTCTGGGAGGGTGATAAATGACTGAAAAACCAAGATATGATAGAAGCTCTTCATTCATCACGGTTGCAACTCCTCCTGAAGCGGAGTGTGGGAACCACATCTGGGACAAAGTGTGGCCCTGGGCCCGGATGTGCCTTCTCCACCTTAACAGCAGCATCTGCTTCCCAATATGGCATGCTCTGCACTATCTCAGGCAGAACTTGAAACTTTGCAGCTGTTACCAGTCTGAGTCTGCTAAATCCAGCAAGGAGGGGGAGGTTGGGATACTAAAGTAGTGCAGGGCACTCCCTATCCCGTGCACAGGGATGGGAACAAAGCTCCCATGCATCATGCAGAAGCCCAAAACCAAGCCAGTCCTCACATTGGAAGAGCCAGGTAGTCCCAGAGCAGGTGAAGAGACCGTAGGTACCAATATCTCATCCTGGAGAAACGTCTCCTCTTTCTTTCAGTCTCACATTTCTAACTCCCAAGAACTGTTTCCTAAGAACGAAAGTTCTGTTGACAGACAGGAGGAAACTTAAGCATTGGCCGCCATCGGCAGCAAGAATGATAGGGTCCAAGTTCATCCACCCTGCCCAACATTGGACTATAAGTTGTTTTCTTCTCTTTGGTTTTTCCCCCTGTTCAACTCCCAAGATGGAAGGAAGTGAAGGCAAGTTTATTACCCAGACAGGACTCATGGAGGCCTTCCCACACTTGCTTTCCAAGTCATATGGAAGTGAAAAGCAGATGAGAGACCAGGCACGTGCCAGAGCTGGAGGTCAATTATGAAAGGCTGGATGGTTGGATCAGGGGACACATAAAGTCAAGGAGGATGTTCCTGAAATTGGGGGGAAGAATCTGTCCCTCGTTGTGAGAAAACTCAAAATAGAAAATCAATAAAATAACCAGACAAAAAAGATCAGCTCAGTCTTTCTGGGAAAGATCCAAGGGTGAAAAACTAATTCCAGAAAATGAGGTCAACCTTCTCTAATAACCATAGCTACTGTTTGTGCTCCAGTGAGACATGCATGTGTGGAGTTTACCTCTCCTCTATTTATGGATTTGGCCTCTTGACCTGGAATTCAATGCTGCTCAGTTGATCCTGTTGTGTTGTGACGGGCCATATCCTGCGTGTTTATTGCACTGGCACCAGTGTTGTCTTTATCTAAGGGTGAGAGAAAAGACCAGACCAGGGCTGACAGAAAAATCCAGCATCTATCCTCCTTGTCCTTCTAAATAACTAAACTTGACACAACTTCTCAGCTGAATATTTTTCTGCCTTTTTTTCCCCAGATGGGATCTCTAAAGCTACTGTAAAGCCTTCAGGGGAGAGAAAATCTGTGCAAGTCCTCCCAAAAGAGGGCTTTTTTGGTACTCAGTTTAGAGCAGGAAGTAATCATGAGGTGGGACTTTGGGGGATTTGGGAGATTTAGGCCCTTGCAGCAATGGTCAACAGTGACATCTTGAAAGCTCATCTGGCCACGTGCTCTGAACCCATCTCAACAAATGGACAGTTCATCACACTTTGCCCAATATCAATCTCTTCTCATACAGCCAAGGTTGAAGGGACACTCAAGTCCCCACTCCGAGATGGCCTTGACAACGACTCTCTACCACCAGGAGGGCAGGGCTGTGTAAGGATGGAGGAACGTGTTGGCAGGCGCCTTGGTGGAAGCTCAGACTCTCTGTTTCCACCCTTGACTAATCTACACCCAGCCACTCCAGCCCAGTCCATGGATCAATCTTATTAACCCCTCTCCCAACTGATTGCAGCCAGAGCATCACCAAAGTGTGCAGGATCACCCTTTTGTCTTCTTGTGCCAGGCTTCTTCTCAGGGTCTGGACAGTTGGGTCGGTTCAAAACATGTCACAGGCTTTGTGGCATTTGGTCCAGCTCCTTCCTGCAACTGCCAGGGATTCTTCTGTCTAATTCCAGTTCATACCAGGAAGATGAAAAGAGAGGTATTTTTCCCTTGTCTCACATGGTGGCATTGCAGCAGCCCAGAGCTGGTGAGGTCTCAGCAAGGAGATTTTGTTCCCTCAGAGACACAGGAAAAACAACCCAGGGAAGGGACAAGAAAGGGACAGCAACATCAGGTTTAGTTTACTGGACACGTTCAGGCATTAACGCCGTAAGGAAGGCTGGAGCCCTCTTTAGTATTTCCAGCAGTTCATAAATTTCAGAGAGACTTAGGGCAAGGAGCCAGATGTTTGGGGAGAAATTCTGAACACTAAAGACAAGTGGAAATTTTTTTTTTTTTTTTTGGTAGTGTGTATTTTTTCCCATTAGTTGCAAGGCTATATTTAGAAGGGGGGTGGGGGGGAGAGAGAGAGAGGGAGATTAGGCATTTCTTCGTATTCTGTAGTCATTCCAGTTGTTCTGCTTGTAGGAACAGATGTCTCTTTCCTGGGGTGATAGCATTCAGGTCCACGAGGAAATTTTCTTACCGGCAGTTCCTCTAACATAGAAGGGAGATCGGGCCAGAGGTAAGTCCTTCCATCGTGGAAGAATACGCTGCAGGGACCGCTGCTGTGAATGCTTGGGGATATTGCTCAGAGAGAAAAGGGGAAGGGTGGGATTACAGAGGTGACAGCAGGGAGCGTGAGGGAACTACTAGAGACTTGGACCCCAAGTTCGGAGTGGAAAGGATGGCTACTGCAGCAGGGAACCCTGGCAGGGGCGTTGGGCAAGAGGGTCCTGCACTGAACACGTGGATGAGGAGCTTGGGAAGCCCCTGGCTCTGCCCTTGCAGCATGTAGAAGTTCATCAGGAGGTGCCTAACCTGGACCAGCAGCCGCAAGGGGGTTCCACCACTGTGAGCTTCTCTGCTTTTGGGTTTGGGGACGGTGCTGTGGTATTTGGTTGTATCCCAAGGAGATGAGTTTGATGAAAAGTGTGCAAAGGTACTGGCTTTCCCTCATTGAAAAGTGCTATGGCAGCTCTTCTGAGGGGTGGGGAGGTCTCTTTTGTATCGGTGTATTCACAGGCATAAGGAAATCTGGGGGAGATGTGTTCAGGCAGGGTTTGGAAGCCAGGAGAGGAGACAGTGAACTGCTCGGCACGNATCTGGGGGAGATGTGTTCAGGCAGGAGACAGTGCACTGCTTGGCACAGGACACCTGTGACTGAGGAGGTTACACCTCTGTTTGAGGAGGTTACACCTCCTGCACCTGCAGGAGAGTGTGAGCTCAGGTCTGTGAAAGATGCTATTTTCTTCCTCTGAATGTGCCTGCTGGGTCAGTCTAAGGAGAAACAGGTCCCTTCCAAGGTCCTTAAGCAAGCTCCTTTAGAAATGCTCCCTGCTTTCATACCAACACACCCACTAACAGCTCAAACTTTTTCCAGATTAACCTGGAAAATCCAAAACTTGCAGGTGCCCGAAGGCACTGGGAGCACAGTGCCTAGCAAAGGAAACCAAGGGAACCAGTCTCCCAAAGGGTTAAGATCTGGCTATCCATCCTGGGATGCCTAAAAAAAAATAAATGTCTGCTCCCTGGCCAGATCTCCCATCTCACTGCATTCCCTGAGCCAAGCTCAGGAATGGCTCCATGCCTCAGTTTCCCCTTGCAGTCAAGAGAGCAGCACAAGTTGAAGTGAGTGCTGAGCTGCAGACCTGCATCCTAGATGGGCTGTGCTGCTGCTCATGGTGACCTGGCTCCTTTCCACTGCTGTATCACCCCTCCATTACCTCCCTGGAGCATCACCTCTTCTGTCCTTCATTCCTGGGCCATGCAGGACCTCAGGTATTCCCCAAGAGCAAACCTCTCGCTCTTTCCTTCTCAGGCTTTTTGCCAAGGGACAGAGGAAGCAGGTAGTTGAAGGCAGAAAGGGGGGAAAGTGCTCAAAGACTGCTAAATTTGCAAATTAAAAATGTCCTTCTCGAAAGCAAGCAGTGATGCACAGGACAGAAGTTGCTCAGTTTAACCTCCTGTGATGTTTTTGGCACTTGCCTGTAAAGTTCCTGTATGTGCCTATATGGTCATTTTCAACACAGGATTCTCCTTGGACACAGCTACGATAGCTGTTCTTCCAAACTGACACGTCTAACACTTTCTCCTAGACACTCTTGATGGATTACTCTAATCCCAGTAAAATCAAGTGCATTTTTCTTGTGCTGTTACAGCCTCCCAAGAAGAGAGACACAAATCCACCTCTAGATTTTTAAAGAAATGTAAACCCTTTAAATTTTTAAAGAAATTTAAAAAATGGAAAAAAATCCTAAAAAAAACCTCCAAAAACCCCAGTGCTTTTGCCTCACATTCTACTGGTCCACAAAGGACAGAGAGGGCTACGGGCAGGAAGTCATGCTCTGTTTTCTCTTCAAGTATCAGAGCTAGAAATACACAGCATCTACCGCAGAGATGTCATTCCATGCTCCCTCGTGACAGATGGCACTTGGTAGTAGCCCTGACAGGCTATGAGATATTGGTCTTTTAAATGCTAACAGCATGATTTATAGGGCATTCAGCAAGACACGCGGTATTCCCGTCACTCCAAGGCCAACATCTGGTAAGGCAGAAAAAAAGAACATGAAAAATGCAACGGGATCACTAAGGCATTGGAGATGTCTTAAGGTTTCAGGAGGGACTTTTCTACACAACTTGGTATAAACAAGCAAGTGGAGAAGTAAACCCTTTATTAGCACTTTAAGGTAACCAGCATTAGCAAACCTCGTTAGAGATGTGCTGAAGGACCCCTGGGTTCCCACCATTCCTGGATACACATTTGTAGGTCCAGAGAGGCAATGTATGTACAGTTCCACTTCTTTGTTTGCTTGTACATGGACACCTATTTGGGCTCCTTCTTTCAAAGGCATTTTCTCATCACCCTGTCCTGAATCATTCCAACTAATGTGCAGAGACATTGCTGCTGCAAATGGGCACGGAGGAGATACAAGCTCCTAAGAAATTTGCCAGCACATAAATTTCCTGCTCTGTGTATCTTTGGAAGCTTCACTCCATATTTTCCATGCATGCTCAGGATAGGGCTGGGATAGGACCATGCACAGCTTTCTGGACTGGTGGTCCTTCATCTTGTTTTAAGCAGCAGGTTCAAGCCTTGGCATCTGGGCCAAGCCAAGTGGCCTCCCTCCCACCTGGGTCACTTCGCTCCTTGAAGAAGAGGAATGCAGTTTGGAGAGTTGTGCTCTCCCTCTTCTAACTGGCAGAGATCCCTCATGGCCTAGGATGACTTCTTGGTCTAAATCATTGCTTGAGCACCTACAGGCTATTGCTTGTCCCATACTGAACCAGGCACCTGGGTTCCTCACTCTCAGAGGACACGAGTTTGGTCTTAGGCTTGCTGAAAAACATGAGGTCTACCCACGTCCACACATAGCTCTGAACACAGCATGGTTGGTGGAGCTCAGATCACCATTCACCATCGACAGCAGGGCCTTGGAGATGAAGAACCACATGTAGGTTAACTGGGTATATCAGGAAGGAGGCAAATGGCTCAATAGCACATCAGCAAAACCAGCCCAACACAACATTGCATTATCTTCCACACACCCTTACTCTGTGATTGTTTACATGACTTGAAGGACAATATCTGGCCACACTTGGGACTGGAAATCCAAGTTTTTTACTCTGGCCAAGTAGGAAATTTGATTCTCATGGGCAACTTTTGAGGTGCAAAAGTCAGTAGGAGGGGTTAATCCCTCTTGCTGTTGTGCAAAGTAAACTCATACCTTTCTCCTTCAAGACAAAGGCTATAATCCAGCAGATGAACATTCAATCCACTGGACAAAATAAGAGTTGTTGGCCATTATGATCTTCATTACACATGGGCACGCATGCCATGGCCAGCCAGTGCCATCATCTGTTCCCAGTCAGGCCGGTTCTGCAATGAGGAAATGATGATTTGGTGTAAACCTGAAATTATTTCACTTCAGAAAAGCAGTGAGAGGCAAGCAGTGCTCTGTCTTTGCAAAGAAGATGTCCAGCCCTCTTTGCAGTGTTTCAATGCCAAACCAATTGTGAATTTGCAGAGAATAAGATCTAAATGAAAGGATGTGTGGTGGGGAGTGCTAGCAAATGCCTTGCGGGTTCTCATTAGAGGAAACAAGGACGACATTCAGAGCCTGGTTGCGTATTTGTCAGCTCTGATTCCCACCGTCCTCCTAATACATTTCAACCTGCTGGCTGATTTCAACCAAAATATGGCAGGAGGGAAAGATCATCTCAGTTTTCAGGAAATTAGGCAGCAAAGAAAGGAGAAAGTCAAACAAGTGTGGGAGCCAAGGGAAGAGCTGGAACGTGACTGCTCATTAAGGCAGCCACGTGTCCACATGGGAAAACATTATAACAAGCATCTCAACCAGGGCAAAGCTTTCATCCAGCCCTGTGAGCCACTGCAAGACATGAAACCATGAGAAAGCAGGTGTAATTTAATCTGACACTCGCAGAACTACATGTTCTATTCTAATTTCCATGGCATTGGAAGGGAAGGAATAATCCAACACTGGAGTGGGTTTGACTATTCCCAACCGTGATTCCCCAGCAGTTGGGTGTATCACACACTCTGTCCTGCCCAGCCACCCTCAGACCTGGAGGCTTCTAGGAGATGTCAATGCCCAGGAAGGAAGTGAGAGCAGAGATCTGACGCCTGCAAATATGGGATGTTCCCTGTTGTGGGAATAGCCCCATTTCTGCTTCAGGCTGGGATCTTTCTCCTCTGGACACTAACTCCCTTCTCACAGACTGAAGGCTAGATGGGCACCAGCTTTGTCCCTTCAGCAGCTGGATTCATTCTCTTTCTTACCCTTTCTCCACCATTTCCCACTGTCAGGAAACCCACCCTCTCCAAGGCTGAGCATGAGGCACACAGAACAAGATCTATCACATATAGGACAAGGTCCCCGACATGCACAAAAACACCATATTTGGCCAGTTTGAGCCAGAGTTGAGGGAGAGCTTGCCAGAAGAAGAATCATACAATTTAAACTGAAAGACAGCGAGTTTAACCCTTCATTTATAAATAGGATGATAAACGACCCAGGGAACTTTAAACACGGAAAGGCTGCAAAGCTAAACACACGCTGCTGCCATCCCAGGCAGCAGAGTAACACCAGCAGGCAGGAGAGGGCGAGGGGGACAGCGGGGATGAGAGAGAGGCCAGGTTGCCACCTTAGTTGGAATGATTCAGGACAGGGCGATGAGAAAAGCTGTTTACACTAAATAACATTCGCTCACGTTTGGCTAACGTCCTTCTCATCTTTCTGATCCCAGAGCGTGTCTCTTGTTCTCTGTCTCCAGGTCTGCACGCAGAGATCCTATCTGCACACACCAATAAATAACCCTTTTGGAGAGCAGCTAGGACAAAGCTCAGATGCCTGACCTTCCTTTTCTTCTGTATCCCACTACTTGAATTGCTGAGCCGGATCCAAAAGTCCCCCGGCTCAAAGAAGTGAACCCTGCTCACTTCAGCGAGCGGAGGGCAAGGTTTAAGGCTGACACTGAGGAAATAGTTGGGTGGAACAAAACACAGGATGGTCAGGGGTATCCTCCTGGGGCAGACGTAGCTCTGAGCTGCCCCTTCTGAATGAACAAGTGTGATACCAAGCAGCGAGGGAGGGAGGGAGGGAAGAGGCTGCAGGACCTGGTTTCAGCACAGCGACCATCTGTTTCCTATTTGGCCCGAGAGCGACGGAACTGGTTGTGTCATGCAACAACGAGAAAGTATTTCGGAGCGAGTCCCCCTCTCCCAGCAGGGACCTTTATCAGAACAAGGGAAACCGGGTCAACTTCCAGTCTCCGTCTCTCCCCTTATCCCATTTCTACCCAGATGCCTGCTGTACTTTTAAGGAAATGCTACCCACATTCTCCCAGCCAGACAGACAAAATCCAGCCTGAGAGGTATACTATAACAGCACAGACCAACCAGTGGGGTCAGGCAGCGCTCAGAAGGATGTGTGTTTACCCATCTTGGGCTCCGCAGACTGGCAGCTCCAAGAAACAGGGATTGCATGGAAATCTCATGGAGGGAGGAAGCTGAGTGCTAAATTAGGCATGAAGAAGGCTGAACTCCAAACCCTTTGAAGATTTTAGGAAGGGGGTTAGCACAAGGGCTCTTCACTCTGTGAGCAAAGGTGACTGTGGTTCTTATAGTGCTGTAAAAACACATGCAAGAGCTGCAAGCAATCTTTAGGATGAAAAATAGCAAAATAAAGGTTTGCAGAGGCTGCAAAGTTTCTCGTGTCTTTAGCCATGACCACCAGTGGCTGCTGTATGCCACCACTCCATGGTGACTGGGCACTGAACTGACTCACTTTAACACCTGCATGAGTATTTTTGATGGCAGAGAGAGACCTCATTTATGTAATCTTTTGACAGGGGACCAGGAGGAGGCAGGCAGAATTGAAAATCGTTGGAAATGCTTGCTTTTCCTCAGACAGGAGGTCACGCTGCCATTCTGTGCCTTGCTCAGCCTCCTGTAGAATGGGGCAAGGTACCTTGGAGACCCATGATGGAAAAATACTTAGTAGTTGTTAACAAGGGGTTCGGTCCAGGTCCATCTCATTAAAAGCCCTCCAAGGAATGCTACTGCTCTGCCAGCACAGCTCTCTGTCCCCTCTGCTTGTGAGATGAGGCCAGCCCCACAAAGAAAGGAAAAGGCCATTCACCCAAACATCCATCCTTAACAATCTGATTAGAGGAAGACTTCATAGAATCATTAGAATCATTTAGGTTGGAAGAGACCCTTGGGATCATCAAGTCCAAACTTTTCCCACTGCAGCCTGAGAGGCAGCTTTTCCACAGCCTGTCAGTAAGGAAATCTTCAGGATTGATTAGATTTTTTGGGACTTCTTTCATGTAGTTGATTTGGAGTTTATTCCCTGCACACGTGGCTCAGTGGAAGAGGTGACTGTGTAAGTCGTCGTGCTGCCTGTGCTGATGATTTTATTTTCTGTGTACGGTCAGTATTCACAGGGGATCATAGAATCATAGAATGGTTAGAGTTGGAAGGGATCTTAAAGATCTTAAAGTTCCAACCCCCCTGCCCTGGGCAGGGACACCTCCCACCAGACCAGGTTGCTCAAAGCCCTATCCAGCCTGGCCTTGAACACCTCCAGGGATGGGGCAGCCACAACTGTGGATGTTTTTCTATTAGTCTGTAAAGTGCCCTACGTACCTGAGTAGCATTTGTGAGGATTAGGAACATCTGAATGTATTTTGAGTTACCAATTTCACTGAGGCAGGAAAAGAAAAAGGTGAGATGAGTATCGGGTGCTCATGAGAAGGGATCTGAGCCTGAAGAAAAATCCCCCAGCAGAGGCAAGCTACTAATAAGATGGAAAATCAGAGCAAATGGATAGACGGATAGTGCCTTAGAGTTACAGTAAGACAACAAATGCACATGCAACTCAATACACCCTGGGCTATGCTAAGGGATGGGATGAGTGATTTTATCTTCTCCCCTTGCTCAACTTACTGTATGAACACAGATATGCAAGCTTATCCTGGATTCAAGGGGCAACAAG
This sequence comes from Jacana jacana, assembly GCA_013400555.1. Taxonomy (NCBI): domain Eukaryota; kingdom Metazoa; phylum Chordata; class Aves; order Charadriiformes; family Jacanidae; genus Jacana; species Jacana jacana. The sequence goes on along the minus strand of VZTM01011734.1, from coordinate 253,898 downwards.
GTGTTGATTTCTTGATTTGCACCAGTGCAGTGGCCTTCCACTGTGCTCTTCTTGACAGCATCTGTAAAGAGAAATCTGGGAGCAGATCCAGGCAGCTGCTACTTTCAGTTTGGTTTTTGTAACTGAAGAGCAAAGCAAACAAACAGAGAAGATCAGATGGTGAGAATATTAGAAAATCACTGGAAAATGGGCCAGCGTTCTGCATCCTCCCCATGCACCTTTCTCGGGTGCCAGACTTTGCAACTCCTCTACCTTCAGCCAGTCTTGGGTCCCGTTTTTCCTGTCACTCCCTGAGAGGGTGCTTAACACAAAACATAGAGACAAGACTCCCTCAGGAGTCTGAAGCTCAGTCAGACCCAGACAAAACAATATTAACAGGTGTGCTACTTTGGCTGCCACCAGAGTTTAGTGCGGGGCAAGGTAGTCTGGCTGTTACCAAAACACAAGATGTTCCAACATCCAGTCACTGCTGGAGATGGCCTAAGGGCAAAAGTGGACACAAGTTAGGATTGCTCCTCTTTGCCCAGGAGTTCTTTGGTGGTCTGACCCCAGGCTTCAGGGTTTCAGTCCTACAGCATGACCTGAACCTGGGTTTGATCTAAAGAGGGCTTTATGGTTGAGCACCAGATGTTCCTATTAACAATTCAGCTACTTGTGTTTGAGTAGCTACCTAAAAAGAAAAAAATGCCATTTGAACACAAATATCCTTCCAATTTCAAGGATATTAAAACACAGCTTTTTCTTCCACATCACTTCCACAGACTAGATGAGAGGCAAGAAGAAACTTAGAGCAATTACCAGACTCCAGGCCAACAGACCTAAGCTTGATCCTGATGGCAAAGTCATTTCTCCAAGAATTTCCAGAGGGAACTTCACACCTGGTTTTCTAATTTCTCAGTCTTGATCTCTGCTATTCCTCAACAAAAGTTCCACTTCATGCTCACCTGGCTTGAATGAACCCTACAGAATAACCACAACTAGGCTGTAGTATCCATGAGGACTCTTGATCTTGACTGTTGACCATTTACCAACTTATTTCATCCCCAGCCCTCTCCAAAGTGAGAAGGGACAGGAAAGCACCCACACTTTGGTCACCTGGTCCCCCACTGAAGCCTGTCTGGCCATATCCCATGACCACATTCACCGGTACTGGCTGGGAACTGCTCTACTGAAAAGGACATGGGTGTTATGGTGGATTGTAGGCTGGAAAAACACCGGCAAGCAGTGTGCACTGCAGATGAGGCAAAGTACATATTATGCTACATTAGGAGGTTTGTGGTCAGCAGATGGAGTCGATTTATTACTTTCATCAACTCATCACTGGTGAGGGGTCCAGTTTGGAACCACACTGTTCAGGGGAATGTTGAAAGACAGGAGAAGGTCCAGCAGAGGCTTGACCAGGACAGGAGGAATACACCAGTACAGCCTGAGACCAAACAGATGGGAAATGGCTTTGCAGAGGACTTGGGGGTCCTGGTGGATGCCAAGTTGCACATGAGCCAGAATGCACCCTTGTGAGAAAGGCGGCCAACAAGCCTCCTGGGGAGACAGATCAGGAGTGCTGTGTCCAGCAAATGCACAGAGACTTGGGCATCTCTCCTCCCAAATCTGAGTTCCCCAGATCTTTATTCCAGAGAGCTGGAAGCCTTCTGCTTTTGTCAGGAGGCGTGGAGACATTCAAGAGGTTGAGAGCTATGGCTAGCAGGGATGTGTAGTTCATTAGTCCAACATGCAAGCTTTTGGTGACTAGTCGCAAGGCTTTGGCACTTGTCAGGCAGGCTCAGAGCTGCTGTGGTGCTCTCTGGATACGGTTAGGACTGTCCCTGCAAAATATTTGCTTTTGGCCAGCAGGAATTCTCCTGAGGATCCACATTTCACTGGACAGCTTCTGACCTAGGTAGCTTCCTCCTGTGCTGGCCATCAACATCTTGAAGCATCTCACAGGCAGTGGGACACCTTCAGTCCATCCTCCTGATCCCCATAAGCAGCAAAAAGGATCAGTGCAGGCAGAAATCCAGCTTCCAGAGGATGAGATATGACTGGGAGAGCTGGGATATACAGATTCCCTTAGCAATTCAAGCTTTCCTCATCAAGACACACAGCCTAGGCACACTGAGGTTCCTGTGAGCCCTGGATATGTTTGCAGCTCCTCGTCTCCTAGCCCTTCCACACTTGGCTCTTTGAAAGCAGGGACTTCAAACCCTCATAACTCAAGTCTTTCAGCATCGTTCTCTGCTGATTCAAGCTGATTTTTTTTTTATCCTCAAAGTCCTGCTCAGCCACTTTGAGATATTCCAGACATTTTTCAACCATTTATTTTTATCGAAACCAGCCAAGTCTCTGTATATATTGGGCGCTTTTTTATCTTTTTAATATACAAATCAGTTTAAAATAGTGTGTAAGTCAGGAATGATTTGCAAATTAAACTGTCAAACCCTGGCAGGAGTCATGGCTGACGCCCTTGGTTTGAAATCTCCCGGCTGCTGTTGCTGCGTGTGCAGATCTTTAGTAGATGCCCCACAAGCTGCTTGTGTTTTCTTGAAAAATTCTAAAAATGCTGCTGCATGTCACTATCTGTTGGAATCACCTGGCCAAGGGAAGGGATGTGGTATTTTAGGAGTCAGACTGGCGCTATGGCTGTGCCAACAGGTTGGGCAAATGTCTTCTGGCAAGGCAATGGCAAGGCAGGAAGAGCCTCCAGTCAGGGAGAAGCTGCTCCAATGGAGGAAGGAATCAAAAGAATAAGTGCCATGTTCAGGACAGGACTTGGTAGGAACCTCACATTGACCTGACCCTCCCTGTCACAGCAGAAAATCACCTGTGCCCTCCATGAGCATCAAAGCAACCCTGTCTTCTCAGAAACCCTGTTTTTCTGAGCCATTTGCCATGTGGTTGGCTCAGATATGACCACGTGTAGGTCCTGTCCCCCCTCGACTTTCTCCCTCGCTCCCCTTGGCATAGTTCACTTCTCTGGTCTTGCTCAGGCCTTAAAAACACTTTTGCACAGGGCAGAGGAAGAGAAACGTGAAATGAGGATTGTAGGTCTTCTCCAAAACATCTAGAACCCCTGGAAGTATTAATTATATACCCAGGTATTTTCCTAGAGATTTTTAGTAATTCCATATTGACAGATGAGAGAGAGAGAACAGCAGTATATATAACTACTGAAGACGTACAAATATGTTGGTTAAAATGTTCCTAAGTGACAATATTTGGAGCCGTAAGGAATGCTGATGTAACCATCAACGTACTTCTGTTTCCTCTCTTCCAGATCGCTGGGAAGGCAGCAACCATGCCAACCTCTTCCACCCAACTGCCAACTCTTGACTCTATGAACTCCACCCAGCAACGTAACTCTAGCATCTACTTGTTCTCCAACTTCATCCACCCTGACAAAGAACTGTACACAGAATTTTACAGCCTGTGGATTGCCCTGATGATTGTCAATGCCATCATTTTCCTGGTGGGAGTTGTGCTGAACAGCTTGGCACTGTATGTCTTCTGCTTCCGTACCAAGACCAAAACCACCTCTGTTATTTACACCATCAACTTGATTGTTACTGATCTCTTGGTGGGCTTTTCCTTGCCTGTCCGGATCATCATGTTCTATAGTGCTGGGGACTGCCTGAATTGTTCCTTGGTTCACATCTTTGGCTACTTTGTCAACATGTACTGCAGCATCCTCTTCTTGACGTGCATCTGCGTTGACCGCTATCTGGCAATTGTACAGGTGGAGGCCTCACGTAAATGGAGGAACCCCACCTGTGCCAAAGGGATCTGCGTCTTCATCTGGATCTTTGCCACTGTGGTGACTTTCTCCATCCTAACCATGGCAATACAGTTCGCCGAGTGCTGCCTCTCCAAGATTCTGGTCCTGATGGTCTGCGAGTACTTCTTCCCCCTCATCATTATCATCTTCTTCACCACCAGGATTATGTGTGCTCTGTCCAAGCCCAGCCTCATGCACCAGAGTCGGGAGAGGAGAATGAGGGCTGTGCAACTCCTTATCACTGTCCTCATCATCTTCATGATCTGCTTCACTCCTTTTCATGTGCGACAGGTAGCAATCTCCATCAACACAGGCATGCCCCATCATGTCAGCCTCCTCGTCTACCATGTGACAGTGACTCTGAGCAGCCTCAACAGCTGCATGGACCCCATTGTCTACTGCTTTGTCACCAATAACTTTCAGTCAACCATGAAAAACATCTTCAGAAAAACTGAAACAGAGCAAACCAGTGTGGACATCCTGGGTATGAACAAGAACTCCAAGGGCTCCAATGCAATCATCGCCTTCTCAAACACAATAGGAAGCCCCGTGAGCTTGCCGTCACCAAGCGGTGTCCAGATATAAACCACATCCGATGGGACACGCTGCAGTAAACCAGTGTAGTGATGCTGGAATATTGCCAGGATGCACGGTACTATTGTCTTTGACGTCTCTGTTTTTTAGGCTGAGGTTCAGAATGACGGTGGTGGATTTTATCCCTCAAGAACATCGTGGTCTGTTTGGAAAATGGAACTTGTGATGTTAGTACTAATACAAAACAAAAAAAAAAAGAGTCTCTTAATTACTGTTCCCAACAGGAAAGTTTTCTTTGTATTTTAATACAGACATTTTGCTAGCAACAACTTGGTACTGTGGTTTTTGTGTGTACGCGCGTTTGACATCATAACGCAACGCTCCCGGGGTGACTTAGAAAGCAGGAAATCTCTGTTTTCTATGAAAGCCTTTGGGTCTTGGGCGTGTGCTTCAGAGTGAAAAAAATAAAAGAGATGTTACCAGAGCTATCCCCTACAAAGATTTTAGATACCAGTGGAGTGGGAAAGAAAGTATTCCAACCCACCTGCCACTAATAACTACACGTTTCCTTCTGAAAATTCAGAACTTTCTCAGGGAAGAAAAGATGAAGCCAAGCAGTAAAGTGTCCTCTGACTATTTCAGCTATAAGAAAAAAAATCTCTGTGGGTGTATGTTTTCATACACATTGTCTGGGCTTGGGGAGAGGTTAAGGATATGTTCCACCTTCATTTGGATCACTAAATCCCCTAAACCACAGATGAGCATACAAAAAATGTTGTGAAAATGAACACGCTTTCCAGCAAAGTCTGTTGTTCTGCTCTTTTTTCCCCTGAAGAACAGCCAAGATGAAAAGCAGAACCAGACTATGATGTTATACTACCCTTGTTCGATTTTTCTTCCTGGCATCTTGCAGAATCAGGGCTTGCTCTCCTAATTCCCACTATCAGTTCATCTACTCAGTCCCTTAAACGCTGATGCTTCCAAGGACAGAAAAATAATCCATCTCAGGCACCCAGGTTGAAATTCACCCCCGTGAAAAGCCTCTAGGATGATTTAAGAGCCACGTGAGGCTAAGGATGCCAAAAAATTCTGTCCACAACAATGGGTAGATGTTTTAGGCTACCCTGTACCAATTAAGCAACGAGAACACAGCAAGTTATCATACAAAAACAATACAACCCGCAGCATGAACAGCAGTAACTGGTGTTACTGCTCCACTGCTCCATGTCTCCTCAGTCACATTGCCCCTCCAGCTGGAAGGCATCCCAGAATACTCTGCTTCCCACCATCTCCATTTTACAGGAACACAACACAACCCACGCTCCAAAGCATCTCTTGCAACTGAGTTTGCAAGTTTTCCTCTGCAACACAGAGATGTTTCCCCTAATCAATCCAATGGTAATAAAAATTGAATGGTCAACATCACTGCAATACAGGGATCTATCCAGAGATGAGTAGAGCTGTCCCAAGGAGCACTGGGTGTCCCAGTTCCTATTCCATGCAGCAGAGTCCATGGAAAGCGATTCAGTTTGTGGAAGCAGAGATGTCCCAGCTGAGTGACCCTGGCCTCCGCACTGCCTAGGTCTTCAGGGATATCACAGGACTCCAGAAACCACCTGCACATGGAGATACTTCAATACATGCATCTTAATCCAGCACCAAAGTCCCCCAAGGGAAGGACTCAGTTGCCAATAAGCCAGTGCCTAATGCTACCATAGGCGTGATGGGGTGTCACCACCCCACCCCTCTAACGCCTACTGCACAAGACAGTGGTTCTCCTGCAAGCCCCGCAACTGGTCAATTAACTCAGGGTCTTGATCATGCTGAGGCACAGGACTTGCCATTGCTGGCTAAGCAAACTCTTTGAGGCTTTCCTAAGCAGCACAGCTGACTCAGGGCCCTTTTGCTGGGACCACTATTCCTTTGAAGAGGATTTCCCTTCCAAGAGGCTGTGATGAGGGCCACCAACACTGTGGTACTACCCCACAGGATGTAAGACTGTTGCCCTGGGCATAGTTTCCCATTCTAGACATGGCCATGAACATGATGAGCCTTCCCAGAGCCCAATTGTACTGTGTTTTCCTTCCACCTCATCTATTTCCTTATTCATCTGTAAATCACTGGCATGGGCACCTAACGGCTGACGCCACCTTCTTGGCAGCTTGATGCTAAATGATGCAGCAGAACACGTGGGTTAGGCTCTGACTTCTTGACCAAACTGGCCACTTTGCATTCCCATCACCCTTTTCCACCAGCCCCTCACTTGGAGAGCACATTTTATGTCTCAAAGGACTGCACTTCCCTGCAAATCCCAAACACTCGTGCCCACCAACACACAACACACTCTCAGACCCTTCCACACCATCCGAGCTGTTTGTAACAAAAATGTGTGTCACATGTAAAGCTGTTGACAGTACTATCTTTTCCCAAGACTACTTGAGAGAATACAAAAGGAAAAGTGCAGGCTCATGGCATAGCTTATTTTAGGGTTGTTGTTCCAACATCCAACAAGCCACAGCTTCACACCTTCCTTTATTTTGCTATTGACGGTATTTTTGCCATATACAGAAGTGCCTGAACAGCCATCTCAGTGCTGTTGCTCATTTGTGGTCAGTATAAAATCTCTAATATTATTTGTTTAGATTTGTAAGTTCCTAAACAGGGTCTTTGTTGAAGCTCTGTCTTTCTGCTGGAAACTTAACTTGTTGCAGTCTGAATTCCCTTTACTGACAGCATATTATTCACCCCCCTAAAGGCCACCCGAGACTGAATAATAATAGTATCTTTATTTTATAATGCCCATTGCCTTGACCAAAGCCTTCAGTTTTCCCCCATTTTATACCAGCTCCACAGCAAGACCTGGTCCCTAATCAAGGACACAGTCTAAATCATTCCTAAACTAGCCTATTTTTTTCAGCAACTTTTTCTGCTCTCTGTTAAATCCATATTGGTTTACACGTCTTGGCTTTTCTCAGGGTGCAGCACTTGCTAAACTTTTAAAGGCACCCATTTCTGCTCAGGGCACAATATTGAAAACCAGTATGGAAAACCTCAGCTACCGACAGAAATTACTCTTCCTGATGACAGAGTTTTGGGGGGCACCTTCCACCTGCCAGCTCTCATTGCTATTGAAGCCTCCCCCAGTTTTTATTAGGAAAAATTTCTTCACCAAAAGGCTTGTCAAGCATTGGAACAGGCTGCCCAGGGAAATGGAGAAATTGCCATCCCTGGAGGTAGTTAAAAGATGGGTAGACACGGTGCCGAGGGACATGGTTTAGTGGCGATTTTGGCAGTGTCAGGTTGGACTCTGTGATCTTAGAGATCCCTTCCAAACTAGACAATGCCATGGTTCTATTCTGTCTTTCTGGAAATTGGGGCCAGGTGTCTTGCCCCTTGACCTGCATCATCCCTCTGCTCAGGGTGTCTTCTTGGGTTGCCTCTTAGTGACCCACCGGCACAGGGATTGCAGTAGTCCTGCTCCTACCCCAACCTGCCCTTTCTCAGATGAGAACAGGGCAACCAAAGCAACACACAACACAGTAGGAAAGGCTCCATGGGCAACAGGAGTACCTCCATGCACCATTAGATACATGCAGAGACTGCCAAGGTAAAGCACATACAAGTCAGCTTTTGCAGGGCAGGTTTAATGCAGAGCATTTAAAGATTTGGATGCCAAATTCCCAAGGGTTTCAAACTAAATCAGGCACTTAACAGCCTTTGACAATCTGGATCATTACCCAGAGGCTGAAACAGTAATAGGGATGGATGGGCATTGAGTATCACACTACCACCACCAAGTCTGCAATAGACAGAACACAGCATTCCCTGAAGAGCTTAACAGCAATAAAGAGCTCTGTAAAAGCCCCGACCTTTCAGAGGAATTACAGCATTCATCCCTCTTTGATGTGCTCTGGTTCTCTTGTGCATCTAAAAATCCTATAAAGCGAATTAGAAATATCCTCTTCTACCAGCCAGCCCAGAGGCTAGCAAAAAAAACCCAACCAACCGAAAAAAACCTCATGAAAAGTCTCATATATATTTCCTGGGATCTCAGCCATTCCTGGGACAAGAGATCTCTGCTAAACCATGTCAAAACACACAGATGTCTGCAGTCTTCTGAGGCACCAAGGGATGGGTACCCAGGAATAAAGTTTGGCCCCTTTCTCTCCCTGCTGTCTCTCACCTGTGTTGCAGCCCCCACTCATACCACAAGCATAGCTGTGGCTAGCAAAGCTGAAAATCTCCAGTTCTGCACCAGAAAAGGAGCCCCTGAGTCCATACAGGGGATTATCTGCCAGGCCAGCTTCCTCCTGGGCTCTGAGCAAGCTCTGCCCTCCCTCCACAACCATTTTGAGAGCCACAAAGAGGAAACAGCACAGCTATCTACAAAGGCAATTTCTTCCTTCCTTGTCCCTCTGGGGTTTGCTGCTCCTTAGATGTGCACACAAGAGTCTCATTAGTCAGCCTAATCAGCTTTAACAAGCACTCTTAGCAGGTGTAGCCTCGACTTGCAGAAAGGCTGAAGAAAGTGGAATTGCCTACATGAGGGCTACCTGCACAGGCCACTTGCATTAGCACTGACAAGCATGGGTCTTTCATCCTATCTCTTCTGTACTTGTCAGCTTCCTCCTTCCACCTGGTAAGGGCAGGAGTGGCTCTGGGCAAAGATTTGGGAGGAGAAGGCAGTAGGTCACAGCTCTTGGACAGGGGAAGATGAGGAAGACCTTGTAGAGGAACCAGTGCCCCAGACAAAGTAATAACAGAGGAAGGAACAGAGAGGCAGCCAATGGGTTAACCAGAAAGTGGAGCTCTATGGAGGGGAGAGCTGGTGAAAGCAAGGATGAGGAGGCTAATACATGGGAAAGTGGCCAGGGAACACAAGGACTTTATATCCAGCAAAGGACGACACAGGGAAATAAGTGAGGGCTTGGCTTGCTTTTTGCCTTCTGGGCATCATTAGTCCCAAAAACAGGAGCTCTGGGGAGGATTCCAGGGCTTGGATCAGAGCTGGAAGACTCCCATTTTAGGAAGAAAAAGCCTAAAAGCGGAGCACTTTATCCTCTTCTCATGGTGAGGCCCAGGACAGGGACAAGAGTGATCTCCCCACATCCATCTGAGTTTTTCTGGTCTTGCAGTAGAAGACAGGACGATCTCCTGTGTGCTGGGAAAGATGGAAGAGGGTGCAGGAGGGGATCTGCTGTGTCATCATGGGCCAGTAGCAGCATCCATCATGAATGTACACATCTTTTCAATACCTCCAGGCATGGTGACTCAACCACTTGCCTGGGCAGCCTGTTCTAATGCTTGATAAACCTTCCCATATAAATTTCTTTCCTAATATCCAATCTAAACCTCCCCTGGTTCAATGTGAGTCCTTTTCCTCTTGTCCTATCACTTGTTTCTTGGGAGAATAAATCTACCCCCACCTTGCTAAACCCTCCTCTCAGGTAGTTGTAGAGAGCGAGAAGGTTTCCCCTCAGCCTTCTTTTCTCCAGGCTGAACAACCCCGGCTCCCTCATGTGCTCCTCATAAGACTTGTTCTCCAGACCCCTTACCAGCCTCATTGCCCTTCTCTGGCCTTGCCCCAGGACCTCAATATCTTCTGAGATTCTCCAAGTGGTTTTATAATCTGCTAATTATATATACTGCCAGCAGTATACCATGGTCTTAGTTCATGAAACTGTCCTCCAGGATGCTGGACTAGAGCATCAGAGATCAGATTAATTTAGGCATGGGTCTGAGTTCTAACACAAGGGATTTTGCCTTTCCTTCATGACTGTACGTACAGCTAAAAGCGCCACGTAGACTGAGGTTCTCCTTTCCAGGTGGCCATACAAAAAGAAAGAGCCCATCAGACGAAATGAAGCTGAGTTTACATGTAGGGGAAAGTCCTTGTTCACCTCACGGAGGTCTAAGAGGAAGCTCACAGTGAGGAGCTTCTGCCACCCAGTGAGATGGTAAGTAACCCTCTCCCAGCTCCATTCCCCTTCTTGTATTTGCCTTAATAAACCCAAGTCTTCCTATTGGGAAGGGCAGACTGCTGTCCATCACCTGTCAACATCAGGCCACAGAAAAGCAAAGGGAAATATTTACTGTAGGTGTTTAGCTTAAGCTCTGTTAATAGCACAAAATTAAACAACTGGCAGCCCTTGCCAGTCTGCTTTCTTCATTGACTTGACAATAAAAGGCCACCTTGGCAACAGCCCACTAGAAAAATGAAACACACTCAGGACCACAAGGAGAGATGAAACAAAGGGATAACGTGGATCGCTCTCGATGTTGTGTCCTTCTGACTCAGTTTGAGCTGGACAAGGAAACCTCTTTACTAGTCCCATCCCCCTTCCAGCCCTATCACCCACTCGGCCCAGTTTTCTCAGGTAACGTGTCCAGGTTCCAGCTGCTGTTAAAGGGGTTGAATGAGAGGTGAATTGCTGATGTTCTCCGAGTGGCCCGCTCTTGACTACAAGATGNATGAGAGGTGAATTGCTGATGTTCTCATTGCTGATTTGCTGATGTGGCTGATGCTGATGTGTGTTGATGCTGATGTGTGCTGATTTGCTGATGCTGATTGCTGATGTGGCCCGCTCTTGACTACAAGATATGATGGAGCCAGTGGTGTGGTACAACACATGGGCCTCTTGCATGGAGGGAAAGGCATCACTCCAGGAGAGCTTTCTGGAGACCTGGCTTGAAGCCACTCATTGAAAGACAAAAGTGGGTAGAGAATGGGCTGCAGCACCATGCCTCGCGGAGCAAACCCAATCCAGAGTTTGATTCTCTTGTGGCTTAAGGAGGGAAGTATATTTGAGCACCAGCTGACTCTCAGGCAGCCATGTTGTGAATGAACCATGTTCCATAAATGCGTAGATCTGTCAGAATAGGTTTTTGATTTTGTCAAAATAACCATCAGGATCCAAACACATCTCCTTCTCCAATCATGTCACCTTTGCCCTTCTCAGCAGGAACAGCCAAATAGCAAGCACCAGTCTGAGCTCCAGCCTGAGAAGAAGTATTCCTGAAGGACTTGCCTCTCTCCCTCGCAGAAGACCCTTTGGCTTCTCATCTCTGAGTGTACCCTAACAGGACTTTCCTAAAATGACTTTAAAGCAACCAAACAAAATTCCCTCTGCGTGCTTCAAGCAACCAGGATCAAAAGAACAGCCAAGGCTTTACTCAGAGCAGCTTTGCTTCCATCTCCTCCAAAAGAGGCTTCTAAAACAGGCCTAGAAGTGCTTGTTTGTCTCTACAGCCGGAGCAAAGTGAAGGTTGCTGCAGGTCAGTTAAACAGATTTCCCCAAGAGACTTGCCATGGGGAAATCCATATCAAAATAGGGCACAGCATGAAAGCCTTGGGCCAGAGCCCAGCCATCGGCTCACCCTTCCTTTCATCTCACAGGCAGCATCTCTCCAGCCAGAGAAGGACCCCTATAAATTCACTTCTGAGGCTCATTAGAGAGAAGCTGAGACCAAATCCCAGCCATCCAACCCCTTGACATTTTGGATAGCTGAGACTGCCCAAAAGCCCGGCTTCCCAGGGCAGGCCTCCCTTGATTGATATTATTTAGAGTTGGAAATGCCGCCCTGCCAGCATGGCTTGGAAAACACGGCGGTGCTCGCGACGCCGCTTCAGACGGGCTTCTCCGCACAGCTGCCCGTTCGCAGTGCACGCGGTGGGAATCTGTTGATAGGTTCTTGACAGAAGTTATGGCTTGTTTATCTGGTAGCTTTACTTTGTGCCTCCTACCCAACCCGGAAACCCTTCCTCTCCTAACCTCTTGGCCTGCTATTGTACACAGACTAGTCTACACGATAATTTTGGCAACCATGCTTCATCTTCTGACAAACACTGCATAAAGCAAACGGATCAGGATTGTCGTAATTAAAGCAAACTATTGGATGGTTTAATCTATACAATCCCAACAGTTCTGCCGCTCCTAACGCCTTACCTGGCCTGCAGAGCTTCCAGCAAGGCGCCGTAGGGTATATTAACCCATGCCACATCAAACCAGGCATAACAACCCGGCTGCCACCCAAGGCTGGAAAGGACTTTGAAAGCCCCCAGGGCTTCTTTCTAGGGTTACTGCACACCTAACAGAGATGAGAAAGCCTCACCCAGTCATCCCAGCATCAACCCATTTAAACCAGAGCCCCTTTTTCAGAAAAGTCCATAGTTTAGCTCTGATGTGGCTGTGGGGTTGAGGGAAGACAAAGCACTCTCTTTGTTTTCTCAGTGTTACATTCCAAGCCACAGTTATCTGCTTTGTCTTTGTCTAACAGATTACTACACACACCCCCAACGCCAGGTTTTTTTCTCCCAGCAAAGGTATTTGTAAACATCACTCCATTCCTGAACTCCAAAAAAAAAATTTAAATTGCCCTGTCTCTTCCTATGAGGCATGTTTCCAGGGCCAGACTTTCTGGTGGTTAATTGCTGAGCTGCTTCAGATGTTTCAGCTGCCTTTTTCAAGTAAGGCCATCAGAAAGAGACGGGGATGGGAGACAGAGGGGGTTGAGTCCATCAATTGGTTGAAGGTAGGTTAAACCCCCAGTTTACACTGGAGTAGATGGGAGGGGACACAGGTGGACTGAGAGACACAGCTGACTCTCAAGGGCCACAGTGCTTCTCTACCCACCACCCAGAGGTCCAGGTCTGCCAGCACCAACGTCTTTAACATTTTTAGCTTCCTTTCAGCCCCTGACCAGACCTGCTTAGCAAAGCCCACATGCTCTCTGTTTGGCAACCATGTGTATAGCTCTTCCAAACCCAGGAGAATTGGAGGAGGAAGGCAGCGGGGGGCATCATCTGCCCCTTGTCTTTCCAGCTGCCACGTTTAACACCAGCAGCTGCCAGGACAGAGGATACAGACGTGCTCTTTGCAACTTCACGATCAACAGAGCAGCTGTTTGTCCTGCAAAGCTCCTGGGGCTGAGGGGCAAGAAAAATCAATCTGTTCTGCCAAGAGTGTCCTGGAGGGTCATTTGTCAGGAATGCTGAGGGAGGGAGCAGAAGATTCGGAAGGAAGAGCAGCACAGAGGAGGGTAGGACACCTACACAGGGGCATATCTGCTCAGAGCCACACAGAGCCAGTATGGGTGGCAATGCAAAGTGTGTGTTTCCAGTTATAAATGTGATGGAAAAAAGGGCAAGGAGCCCGGCAGAGACAGCTGTAGGCAGGAAAGTCCTCTCATCTGAGACAGGCTGTTAAATATTCCAGCAAATTCCTGCTACGCGATGCAAATCACCCAAAGCCCAGACCAGCACCCACCAGCAGCCGGGGAGGACTTCAGTGGTGGGTCTTGGGGTTTGTTTGGGGCTATTCCTGGAAGACCTTCTCATCTGCAGCTCCAGTGGTGTGGGGCAGTTGGGGACTCTGCAAGAAAAAGCACTCTTGATGCCCTGCCCTGGGGTCTGAGAGACATGAACACCTGAAGAAACAAACCCTGAGAAACAGCGACAACAAAATGCACCAGAAATCCAAAAGGGACAAGTCCATGCAATGATGTGTCCATGTGTGCATGCATGTGAAGAGAGAAGGCTTCATCGTGGCTGCGAAGAGGGCTTGCAGATCCCTACCATGAGGCTACAAAGCCTGAAGAGATAGGAAGATAAGGAAGGGTGAGGGGGAGCAAGAGGGAAACTGAGGCACAATCTCTTCACGTGGTCTCAAGTGAAAGACATCAGGAGCTTATGCATCCAAGGGCCACCCAAAGGGGTCTGTGGAGCTTCCCCTTCCCACAAGATGTGTTTGTGGAGGGAGAGCACCTCTGGTGGCATGGGCACCACCCGATGGCCTGAGCAGATCAAAATTACAAGACAATTTAGGGGAGAGGTTAACTTTTTAATGCAAGCTCAAAGGGGAAGAGGTTCCCTTCATTCTCTCTCCAGCTCCCTCAAGGATGACATTTCTTTCTCATACATGGCAAGATGCAATACTTTTTTCCCCCCATCATCAGCAAATATCTTTCACAGATTAAATATGTTTTAATGGAGCTCTTTGCCCAGCTAGCGGTGCGTAAAATCACAGGAAACTGCCTGCTCGAGGTCTTCCCAGCGGCTGAAGAAAAGATAAAGCTGCTGAAATATCAAAGGCATAAATATCTTACTGGCTCTTTCTAGACTTGGGCCTCATCCTAGGAAGTGGCTCATCCCTTTTACCTGCAGCAGGAGCAGAGGATGCTCAGCACCAGGCAGGGCTGGTGTTACACCTTCTCTGGGCGTTACACCAGAAAAGGCCTCCCATTTGCCCTGGGTTCCTCCATCTTTCCAGGCTTTTCCCAGCTGGAACATGCATGATATATAACATATTAAATATCATAGTTATTTTTTCCTGAGCCATTCCTCAGCCCTGCTCCCTCTTGCCAAAGGTCGGTCCTGCCAGCAGGAGCCAGGGAACAAAGAATTGCTCAAGCAGCTGGTATTTTCTGTAAGCCAAAGGGAGACCGTCACTTGTGCCATCAGGACGTACACCCTCTGTACCCTAAGAATACCCATGTTGGACCATGCCCGGCCCCAGAACAGTCAGCGCTGAATGTAGAGTAGGATTTTGACCTAGGTTTCACATTTTAAAGACCCATATATCTGTATGGGGAAGGGCACAGGGCCACGGCAAGCACACGGTGAGATGATAGAATCACAGAATCATAGAATTGTCTGGGTTGGAAGGGACCTTTCAGATCATCGAGTTCAAACATCAACCTAATACTGACAAAGCCATCACCAAACCAT
The DNA here is from genome assembly GCA_013400555.1 of Jacana jacana. Classification (NCBI taxonomy): domain Eukaryota; kingdom Metazoa; phylum Chordata; class Aves; order Charadriiformes; family Jacanidae; genus Jacana; species Jacana jacana. The sequence continues at coordinate 238,869 of VZTM01011734.1, read as the reverse complement.
ATCTCTCAGCACCGCGTCCACCTGTCTTTTAAATACCTCCAGGGTTGGTGACTCAACCACTTCCCATCATGGGCTGGTGACAGCTTCCATCATGAATGTACACATCTTTTCAATTCCTCCAGGGACGGTGACTCAAGCACTCCCCTGGGCAGCCTGTCCCAATGCTCCATAAACATTCCTGTGTGAAATTTTTTCCTAATATCCATCTTAAACCTCCCCTGGCACAACGTGAGGCCATTTCTTCTTCTTCTGTCACCTTTAACCTGGGAGCAGAGACCGACCTCCCCCTCTCTATATCCTACTTTCAGGTAGTTTTAGAGGGCGAGAAGGTCTCCCCTCAGCCTCCTTTTCTCCAGGCTGAACTCCTCATAAAGCTTGTTCTCCAGACCCCTCACCAGCTTTATTGCCCTCCTCTGGACATGCTCCAAGCACCTCAATGTCTTTCTTGTGGTGAGGGGCCCAAGCTGGGCAGGTGCATCACAGCAAAGTGCTTGGTTTAGTTTTGAACTTCACTCCCAGTCCTCCCAATCTGTCTGATCCCTCACAAGCTTTCCTCTGCCTTTATATACTTGTGTTACAGTCATTCTCTCCTCTCACCCACCCTTACTCACACCAGTGCACCCACTGCTGGTGAACTGGAATCCGCCCCTTCCTCTAGAGAGACTGGATCCTAAAGCTGGGCTACTCCAGCAACCCTAAAGCTGCTCTGCACTGACCAGTTCGATGTCACGTCGCCTGTCATCAGCCCCTGTACGGAGCAACTGGCTGGGAATCCCCAGCCTTGGCTTCCTTCCCACAGCAGCATCTGGCCTGCCAGCAGCCCACAAGGGGAGCGCCACAGGCGTTGTCCCCCAGCGTCCCCTTCCCAGGCTTTCCGGAGCGGTGCGGAGCAGCTCCCCACCGATTTTGCCAGGCCAGAGTAACTTTCCCAAGACACGTTGCTGGGTCCAGGTGGTTGGAATCCTTGGGTGGCAGGAATGTTTCCGGATTTTCCCGCATCTCTTCCCTTCCCACGGGAACAGGACGCCCGAATGATGAGACGCAGCACGGTACCCTTTGCTCCCATGAGCAACGCTAGTCACATCGACTGTAGTGGAAATTTATAAACACATACAGTGGGTTTAAGGATGGGTTGTTGGGGTGTTTTTATTCCAATTAAACATTTGCAGATAACAAAAGGCCAGACCTCTTGAAAACCAGCGATATATCAGTGGATTCAAACCAGGTCAAGGAATCACAATTATTATTTCTTTTCCTTGGAAATCCTTTTTTAGTTCTGTAAACTGGCAGAAGGAGGGAAAAGGGTGCTTTGCCGAATTTTCCCAAGGGATTTTGCTAACCCATCTGTAAGCCTGCATTGTGCTGATGCAAGGCAGGGAGGACCTGTTTGCACTGTCCTTTTCAACAGCTTTTACTGATAATCTGCAGCAGAATGATTTCAGCAAAGTCCATGGCAGTGGTTTAAGACGTCTGACACTGCCAGCCAAGTAGTGACCAAACCAACCACTGCCCTCTGCTGAACACATCCACACGGAGTTCCCAAGAGTCCAGAAAATTGTGGTTGAAATCCTGTTTAGCTGGGAGGATGGTGGAAACTCAAACTCTTCCCTGTCTTATCTTGTGAATCCATCCCTCAGGTGAGCTGTCAAATTCCTACCCTTTTGGTGCTTCCGTGTCTCATCCTGCTGCATCTCTACAGTACATTTGAGTATACATTGCTACACAAGGCTGCTAATTTCTGCTAAGCATCCAGCCTGCTCTGTATTTACATTTGGCTGGTCCACCAGCCACCCTGGTTGAGGATTTTGGCAAATGTGTAAGAAAAAAAGACCAGTTTCTCAGGGGAATTATCTCAGGAGCACATCCAAATACTCCAAGACATAGGGAATGTATTACATTAGAAGGGAATCACCCACAGAAACCTATTTCTAAGGGACCTTGAGGAGTTTCCATCTTAAGAAAACAAGCCTGGTGCCCTCTTCAAAGGCACACCAAAATCCAGCCATGGGCAGGAGGAGAAGTGTCTAGCTGCTATTTGGGTGAAGGCCAGGGTAGGCAATTACATACCTTCTTCACTTCAGAATATTAATAGCTTTCTTGAATGATGCAGTTTGGGCTCAGTTTCCCTCACTGGGAGAGCGTGAGGAGCCACAAGGGTTACCTCATGCACACCTTGGTATGCTGGACCCCAGAGAAATCACTGGTGGGATCTCCTGCCCCTGAGCTCCAGTCTACTGCTGGCAATGAATAGCATAGTTTCTGCATGGCCAAGAACAGGAAGAATTTCTTGTCCTCTCCAAAGCTTGTACACGTCCTCAAATCTCTGAGGTCAGTCACCACTGCTCCCAGGACAGCCTCTGCTTCAGGCCTCCTGGCCCTGGAGCTTCATTTATGCCCTGCAGGATGGCTGCAGATCATAGAATCATAGAATGGTTATAGACAGAAGTGACCTTAAAGACCATGTAGTTCCAACCCCTGCTGTGGGCAGGGACACCTCCCACTAGACAAGGTTGCTCAAAGCCCATCCAACACATATCTCGATCATCTCCAGGGATGGGGCACCCACAACTTCCCTGGGCAACCCATTCCAGTGTCTCACCACCCTCACAGGAAAGATTTTCTTCCTGATATCTAATCTAAATTGCCACTCTTTCAGTTTTAAACCATTACCCCTCATCCTATCACTACACTCGCTGGTAAAGCGTCCCTCCAAATCTCTCCTGTAGCCTCTTTAGGTATTGGAAGGGACTATAAAGTCTCCCCATATCACTCTCTTCTGCAGGTTGAACCACCCCAACTCTCTCAGCCTGTCTTCATAGCAGAGGTATTCCAGCCCTCCACTCATCTTTGTGGCCTCCTCTGGCCCTGTTCCAACAGGTCCACCTCTTTCCTGTGCTAAGGATGCTTAGAGTTGAACACAGTACTCCAGGTGGGGGTCTCAGGAGAGCAGAATAGGGGTGCAGAACACCCTCTCTCGCCCTGCTGGCCACGCTGGTTTTGATGCAGCCCAGGATGCCGTTGGCTTGGGCACATTGGCAGTGCATATTGCTGGCTCATTTTGAGTTTCTCATCCACCACCACCCCCGAGTCCTTCTTCTCAGGGCTGCTCTCCAGCCCTTCTCCACCCAGTTTGTATTTGTGCTTGGGATTGCCCCGTTCCACGTGCAGGACCTTGCACTTGGCCTGGCTGAACTTCATGAGGTAGGGCCACAACCAGGTGGTCCCTTGTGCTGCTTTTAGCTCCAGACAAGCAAGAAATTGTGCCAGAATTCAACAGTAAATGTCCTTTAGGGCATCACCTAGGAAGGGAATTGATGTTCACCCATGTCTGGCAGGCAGGCGGTGGCAGAGAGCTGCATGTCCTCTCCTGGGGCTCCTCAGCTGCCCTGGGCAGGACGCCAAACACCGCCAGCCCGGTTCACCCTCCTCAGCCCTTGCCCGAGCTGCGAGCTCAAGTCTGGTTTCTGGGCCTCACCGGGGTGGAAGGGCTGACGCGGGCGGCTACGCAAGGGAGGCTGAGGGGAGAGGGGAGAAGGGAAAAGGGAGAGGGGAGGAGGTAAAAGGGAAAGGGAGAAAAGAAGACGGGAAAGGCGACGCCACCGCCACGGGCGCCCCGCAGGCCACCGCTAGATGGCGCTCCGGGAACGGCCGAGGGCCGTCATGGCGGCGGCGCCGGGGGCGGTGAGACGGGAGCGTTCAGCGTCCCCTCAGTGACGGGACACCCTCCCCCGGCCCGTTCATGGAGGGGCTCAGACTTTGTCTCCTCAGTGGAAGGCCCCTGGGTCCGTGCCGTCCATGACAGGGCCCGGGGTGTTGGAAGCTTTTGGGGAGTGCTCCTGCGGCCGGGAACTGGGCCTAGGCAAAGTGTTGACTGCTGTGGGCAAGGGGGAAAGAGCTGGGACCATGGCCACAGGAAAGAACCAGAGAACCACAGAATCATACAATGGCATGTGGAAAGACAGTACAGTTGCACCCACCTGCCCTGAGCGGGGACAACTCCCACCAGACCAAGTTGCTCCAAGCCCCATCTAGCCTGGCCTTGAACCTCTCCAGGGATGGGGCAGCCACAGCTTCTCTGGGCAACCTCTTCCAGTGTCTCACCACCCTCAGAGTGAAAAATTTATTCCTGCTATCTAATCTAAATCTCCCCTTTTTCAGTATAAAACCATTCCCCCTCATCCTATCACTCCTTTCTCTGATAAAGAGTCCCTCCCCAGTTCTCCAGTAGACACTTTACTGGAAGGGGCTATAAAGTCTCGTCATAACCTTCTCTTTTCTGGCTGAACAACCCCAACTCTCTCTGCCTGTCTTCATAGCAGAGGTGCTCCAGCCCTCTGATTGTCTTCGTGGCCTCCTCTGGACCTGCTCCAGCAGGTCTGTGTCCTTCTTATGTTGGGGGACCTAGGCTCAGCAATGGAGGGAGCTCAAAGATTACTCCAGGAATCCCCTGCTTCCCTCAGTCTGTGAGCTGAGGAAAAGAACACTTCTCTCTTTCGCCCTCTCCAGCACGTAACGTAGCTGAGGTTTGGCCCCATTTGCTCAGACTTTCTGGGCATTGGAATGCCCAAATGCTCCCAAAGCCAGCAACAGCCAGGCATGGGACAAGGTCGTGGCTGGAAATTGTCTTAGGACAATGCTGTGCAGGGGAAGCTCCTCTAGCTAAGTACCTGGAAGGGTTGTGGGCCTGCTACAGACCCTGCTTGTCTTTGGGTGACAAGCACGCTGTCTACAGTTCATCCACCCCAGGGACAACTGGTCCAAGGCCAGGCCTCCAAATGAACTGTGGTTAGTGTCCAGCCTGCACTACTGGATCCAGGACTTGGAAACGCTCTGGGTCAGTTGTTTCACAGACATCATGTAAAAGAAAGCTTCAGCTCCAGTACAGACTGCACAGTCACACACTGCACTGGACTCTAAGAGTTTCCTGTCTGAAACTGTGTTTTATTTGTCATCTTCTTGACTGCTAGTAAATCAGAGGGAGAAAAAAAAAAAAGAGAGAAAGAAAAAACTATGACTTATCTTTTCCATTCTCAAACACAAAGTGGCCCTGGATAGGCAATGCCTGAATCAGGAATTTCCTTTGGGTTACCAGGTCACTACGGAAGGAAAAGGTCCTGGTGGAAGTAAGTCATCACACACCAATCCTGTGAACTTTAGAGTGCAGAGATCCAGACCAGACCACCATGGCCACCTTACGCGTTTTCCCCAGGCATTAGCTGTGTCTGAAAGAGCTCCCAAGAAATTCTTCTCACAGCCCTGCTTGACCATGTGCATCCCAAGCAGCTGGCAATCAAGGAGAGACCTGAAATACAAAGCCTCCGAGGACAACGTGCCACTGCAGGAGACAGCAAGTGTGTCGCCAAGGTCAAATGATCTCACCAAGCCTCTGCATTACAGAGAAGGAAGGACCCAGCCCAGTTCCTCTCTGACGTTAGGTCTGACTCTGAGATAAATTTGGGGTGTGTGGATGAGATAGCCACCCAAAACTTCTCTTTCTCCTTCTAAAGGCACAAGTGGAGTGCTTGTCCCACCCCATCCCAAACCAATTTTCACTTGGGCCAGTCTTTCTGACAGGGAAGGGAAAGAAAAAAGCCCCCAGAACAAATCAAGCCCAAAGCCAAGTTCTGCATCAAGGATGAAAGGTTTCCTACCTCCTGGCAGAAACCCTGAAACACGGAAATAACTCAACGCAGTCAGAGAGGCATGTGACAAACTGAGAAGAACAATGATCATCCCCTTCCAGTGCCCTCTTGAGGACATCACCAAATCCCACACCTTCATCCAGGCACTTTCCACCTCTGCCTGTAGGATGGCACCTCTCCTGCACAGTCCTTTCCTCTACCTTTTGCACACTGAAGAAGGTTTGCTGCCTTTCTTTGGAAAGGTTTCCTAAAGTGTCTCTGAGGCTTAGAAATACTTGTCTTCTTCCCCAGCCAAAACCACCCATGTCCAATTTATACCCATTTGATCCTCCATTGATACTGTCTTTTAATGTAAATACCTCTTTTGCCCCAACATATTTAACATAAATGCTTCTTTTGCCTCCAAACTTCTTTTGCTTTCCTTACAAGGAGCATCTTTCAGCCTTGGTTGACTAAGTGATCTGTATGCTCCTCTCACAAAACAGAAGTAGGGAGATGATTGTCCCCCTGTACTCAGCACTGGTGAGGCCACACCTTGAGTCTTGTGTCCAGTTCTGGGCACCTCAACACAAGAGAGAGCTCGACGGGCTGGAGTGAGTGCAGAGGAGGGCAACGAAGCTGGTGAAGGGCCTGGAGAATAAATCTTACAAGGAACGACTAAGGGAGTTGGGACTGTTTAGTTTGAGGAAGAGGAGGCTGAGGGGAGACTTCATCACCCTCTACAACTGCTTGAAAGGGCATTGTAGAGAGGTTGGTGCTGGTCTCTTCTCACGGGCAATGAGCAATAGAAGGAGAGGGTCTGGCTGCAAGCTGCAGCAGGGTAGGGTTAGGCTGGACATTAGGAAAGAATTCTTCCCAGGAAGAGTGGTCAGACACTGGAATGGGCTGCCCAGGGAGGTTGTGGAGTCACCATCCCTGACTGTGTTTAAGAGTAGATTAAATGTGGTGTTGGGGGATCTGGTGTAGGGGAGAACTTTGTAGAGCAGGGTTGATGGTTGGACTCGATGATCCCAAGGGTCTCTTCCAACCAAATGATTCTATAAAAACAATCCCCCCTTCCCCTGATTGTCCAAAGGACAGCCCAAACTCCTGGAGACTGTGTGCATAGCTGTGGGGACTGGCTCCTGACTCCCAATGCTTAGTTCCTCTTTGGTTGTATGTAAGCACAGAAACTTTACCGGTTCAAAATGCAGCAAGGGAGCCAATATTTCTACTACCTCCCTTCCATCCCTGCTTGCACGCACCTCTCTCCGTGATACACCACCTGCTGCAGGGCCATGAGGTTTCCATATGCTGGGAATGCTTTGTGACGTTCCTTTCCTAATCCATTTGAACCCTAACAATTTGACAGGTCAGGCGGACCTAACAGGTTTTGCTACCAGCTGGTGAAGCAGAACAGAATAGCTCATCCCCCTTTCCGTGGGACCCAAAGAACAAGGAGGCCATCGCAGCCTCATCCAGCCCTGTGAAATGCACAAGTTGCTGGGTTGCTGCAGGGGGGACAATCTCCAGTAATCCCAGAGCCTTCCCTCTAATTCACACTCACGTGGACAGGGCACGTAACCCGTCCCTGACTCATCTCGTTCTCAGGCGAACTGCCACGAAGGAAGGACGTCCGAAACGGGCCACGACGACTCTCCGCTGCCTCGCTCCAAATAAAACAGGAGAAGGAGCGGCAGCTGCGGAGCCTGTTTGAAAACACAGAGCCACGGGTGAAAGGGTGACACAGCAATTTGCACAGGCCTCTTTTACAACCCAACCTAACAAGGTGGGGAGCTCGCCTGGCTGGTGATTTGATCTGTTCTTCTGAGGGACAAGTCAATGCAGAAAAATGTAGTGATGCGTCAACGGTCAGGAACAGTTGTGAGCAGCCAGGAGACTCTGGGGAGAAACTGCCCTCTTTCCCCTTTCCCCTTTTAGAAAAGCAGTGTTGTATCTCAGGGGACATTGCTGTTTCAGAGGCAGAGGAGTCCCCAGCCTTCCAGATGAGATGGAGGAAGCACAGGGAGTGGCTACATCTGGCTAAATATCCACGTGGAGAAATGATAATACCACCTTGACACCATTCTCCATCAGGACACTGGGGCCCCTTATACCATCCACCCTAAAACAATGCCCTGCCCTTACAGATCTTAGAGTTTTCTCGGTATACTGATACATTAGGACAAGAGGAAATGGCCTCGGGTTGTGCCCCAGGAGGTTTAGGTTGGATATTAGAAAAAATTTTTTACACTGAAAGGGTTATCAAGTACTGGCATGGGCTGCCCAGGAAAGTGGTGGAACTGGGATCCCTGGAGGTATTTAAAAGACATGGTACTGGTGGGACATGGTTTAGTGATGGTTTTTGCTGTGCTAAGCTGATGGTTGGACTCGATGATCTGAAGGGTCACTTCCAACCTTGACAATTCTTTGATTCGATTCTACATTCTTGCTTAAACCACATTAAGCCTCTGTGTTGACACTGCAAGAATTAAAGTAACTTTATTTCTATGTAGCTTCTTTCACTTTGACCTGATTTAATGGGCACACTTTAAATTCACCCTAGTTTAGGCAGTCCAGTTTCACTTGCAAAGACATCTCTGCAGAGGTGAGCTGCTCCATAACCACTCTTGACATATCACAGGCTTCTCCACGCTTTAGTTTAGTCCGGTTTTGGAAGTGGAAGCTCTGAAAACCCCAAGCAGGAAAGTTTAAGCTGGCTGGTGTTTGTTGGGTGCTATCTACACCCCAGCTGGAGATGATTTCAACACAAGCATTGACTGTATCTAGTCTACCCTCCAGTTGCCAACATCATCGGATATACCTAGTCCTCTCTCACGTCCATCTGGGGAGCACAGCCTAATCCTTTAGATGTGAGCTGATACTAAAGCCATAGCATCGGAGAGCAGAGAGGTGAAATCACAGAATTATATGGGGTTGGAAGGGACCTCATCATCTAGTCCTCACTAGACCTCATCATCTAGTGATGATCACCTAATCATCATCTAGTGCAACCCCCAGTAGACACCTGGAGCAGGGCAAATAGAGCTACATCCCAGCCAGGAAGAGGAGCTGGCACAAGCTGGCAGAAGCAGAATGAAGGGGACAGGAGTGTTAGGTAGATAGGGTGTCACCCTGAGGCTACAGGTTTGTCTCTGGCCATGGCAGTTGAAGGGAGGAGGGTGGTAACAGCTCAAACAGCAATAGCATAGGACATCCCAGCTCAGACTCCATTTGAAACTCTTAGCCCATCATTTGTACACAGAGAAACAGGGTGGGGGAGTCTTCCTGCACTCACAGAGGAGGCAACACTCAAGCCAACTTCATCAGCAGAGGGTGACCCCAGCCAAAGACAAGGAAAAGGCCCTACTCTACAAAGTTCTCCCCTACACCATATCCCTCAACACCACATCTAATCTATTCTGAAACACATTCAGGGATGGTGACTCTACCACCTCCCTGGGCAGCCCAGTCCAGGCTCTGACCACTCTTTCTGTGAAGAATTTTTTCCTAATGTCCAGCCTAACCCTACCCTGCTGCAGCTTGCAGCCATTCCCTCTTGTTCTCTCGCTTATTACCCATGAGAAGAGACCAGCACCAACCTCTCTACAATGTCCTGTCAAGCAGTTGTAGAGAGTGATGGAGGAGTGAAAGAAAAGCCACCAGTGGCTGGTGTGAAGAGACCCAGCTGCATCCCAAATAATTTTGCTTGCTGAGAGCTGGCAGAGCTTGGCTGTGGTGCCACATAGATCATTACCAAAACAGCAGATATGATGGATGTCTTCAGGAGGACTATCAAGCATGTGAAGGGAAGATCCAGTAAGATGAAAGGAGCTACTGTATATTTTTAAGTGTAAATCAGGCCTCTGCTTGTAAGTACAATCAGATTTCACATGCATTAGAAACATCCAAGCTGATCTATATCTCCATAAAAGCCCAGTCTTCATAAAACCAAGCAAGTGCTTCATCATTTGAAGGAAGCCTTTGTGCACTCAAGACACTAACTTCTCAGGGCAATTTACTTGGAGAGTTCACCCCTTCTGCTGCAGTACAGGCAGCCACTGTGATTCAGCTGATGTTCTGGTCCTGGGAGAAGGCTCAAGTCTGCCCAAGGTTATAAACGGTAAGTGAAATTAGCAATGGCTTCATCTCACTTAACCTCAAATTGCCTATGTCTACAGAGACGCGCCTTGAAGCGATTGAGCTCGAGCTTTCCCTTGGCACTGGATCAAGCACCATGAATTTGCATCTGAGTTTTAGCTCATATTGCACATAAAATTTACCCAAACAACAGGCGTACATGAGCATTTACAATCAGCGCCCCTTCCTTCTTCCCATTTCCACAGCAACCTCCTGAGGAGTGTTTCTGATGGCCTTTTAAAGCACAAATGGTCAAAATGTATAAGTGGGGTATTTATAGACTGTTATGCCTGTAGGAATAAAAATAAGAGCCTGCTGCTCTGCTGCAAAGCTCAGAGTCAGTCTACATTAAATCACACTGTTTGCAAGCCCTGTCCATGCACAGCACAAGATCTTATCTGTGGATGGAGATTTTATTCACATGACACGTGGTTACTATAGGTGAAGACTTAAAATACTTGTAAATTGTCTTCTCTCACCTCACCAGTCCCAGCATTTGAGGCACAGAGGCTGCTGGGACTGCATCCCTGGATCTGGCTTCAGCCACTGAGTCGCAGAATCACAGGGGTTGTAAGGGATCTTCGGAGATCATCTAATCCAATCCCACCCCCCACCAAAGCAGGTTCACCTCGAGCAGGACAGGTATTCGTCCAGCTGGGTTTTGAGTATCTCCAGAGAAGGAGACTCCACACCCTCTCTGGGCAGCCTGTTCCAGAGCTCTGGCACCCCAAAGTAAAGATGTTTCTCATCGCGTTGAGATGGATTTTTCCATGTTCCAGCTTGTCTCCTTTGCTCCTTGTCCTTGTCCTATCACCAGGTGCCTTGTCCTATCACCAGGCACCGTTGAGAAGAGTCTGGCCCCATCTTCTTGCCACCTGCCCTTTAGATATTGCTCAGTGTTGATGAGTTCCCCTCTCAGTCTTCTCCAGGCTGAACAACCCCAGGTCTCTCAGCCTTTCCGCATCAGATTGGTGCTCCAGTCCCTTGACCATCTTGGTAACCCTTTGTAGCCACTGAGTCCCATTGCCTTCCCCACTGGGAGAAACAGGCAGATGGAAGAATCAGTGCTGCTCTGGAGAACCTGGGAGTTTGGCTCGTTGCAACCCGGTGTGGGGCAGGAGCTGGCGATGCAGTGTGTTTATACAAACTTTGCTCCTGGGGTTGTCCCACGTTGCACCACAGTGTTGAGGACAGCCTGATGACCCATGTGGACTGCTGTATCACATCTCAAACACTGAGGTTTTCAAAGACCTTGAGTTTTATGCAGATGAACGTGATATTTTTTGGTGCTTAAGGATGAATTAGACTCTGTGGGGAGCACAGCCATTGTATTAGCACGTGGAAACCCCACTCCAAGTTGCACAGCTTGACCCAGCAGCAGGTCCATAGAGACAGTTAAGACTTAGCAAGGCACAGAATAACTCTTGCTCTATGCTGCAAAGGATGGAGGTCTGCTGAAGGCCACTAGATGATTGGAGTTTGCTCTGTGGACTCTGCCCTCATTAAAGTGCAAAGAGGTCTCCTCCAAGCATCTATTTCCAGTGCTAAAGGCCATGAATTAAACCTTTGCTGTTGTCTCCGTGGCTGTTACCAGTGTGCATTAGGAGCATCCCTTCTCAGGGGAAACGAGTGTCGTGGTTTCAGCCAAATTTATAAAAACCAGACTGACAGATGGCCCTTCCTCCCT
>VZTM01011734.1:207054-227002 GCA_013400555.1 Jacana jacana | reverse complement strand
GAGTTTAGTTGGTTAGAAGAGGCCCAGCTAAAGAAGTAAAACTGCTGAACTGAAAATTGGTTCGGTTTCACCTCAAACCAGAGCAATGGGGAATGGAGTGAGAACCCACCCAGCATCTCACCCATCCTCGTACTCGTTAGTTGACTGTGATGAGGCCTTTTATGTTCTGTAGGCCATGAACCACCCTGTTATCACGAGCCATAAAGCAGCTTGATCCAGCAACACAAACACCAGCCTGATGGTGCTTCTGGCACTGGATGCATTGGGGAGGGCAGATCATGCTAAGAAATGAATTAATGGTTAACCTTCAGGGTTGGGGTGTTTGGTGTAAATAGCAATGTCAGCAACTCTTCATTCTTGCAAAATGTAGCTGTGGATGTCTCATGGATGTATCTCTTTCCACAGTGCCCTCGAACTGGCAGCAATACTTTGCTGAGAAGTGCACACGTAAGAAAACACCCACAGTAAATCACAGAGCTGTAATGCAGCCAGAGACAGACACGTGCCCAGTGCCTTCCCGTATCTCCAGGACTTTGCTTCGTTGTTCTAAGCAACACACTGGGCTTCACCCCGCGAAGCTCTGAAGAAGGACAGTCTTCCTATCACTAGAGATGCGTTAGAGAACTTCAGCAAGTGGCACAGCTGGAGGAACTGGGACCCAGGCCAAAAGTGGAAGATTGTTTACACAGAGAAGAAGTTCTGCTGAGAAACACTGGCCTTTGTTCTCCTCTTTTGGGGATAACACCCGCTGTGCAAATTTGAGTAATCCATAAAAACCATACAAACCAATGGCTGGAGGGAGAGCAGGGGCTGAGCTCTAGCAGTTGTCTGCTCAGACGCCACCCAGACAAAACCCTCTTTTGTCTCTCTCCCCTTAGAGGACAGAACTCAGATCCACCTCCAGATCTTGTGATGTTGGCAAAATGCTGTGGGGTCTTGGCAAAAGACACAGTGAGCTCCCTGGGATTTGCTTACCTGGTCCCAGCATCTGGTAGCTGGATTGCATTTCTGAGGTCAAAATGAGAGGCTAAGGAGCTGTTTTTTCTTTTCTTTTCCTTTCCCAAGTGCACAAGGCCTGAAGTCCCCAGTTCCCTTCATCATTTCTGTTTCTTTATCACTTTGGAAAAATCCTCCTCTGTGCCGATTCTCATTTCCATTGGGACGTCTCCACTCTTGGATCCAGGTGCAATGCCGTGAATTAGGTACTGTCAAGGAATCTGTCCCCTTAAAATGGCATGGCAGTGTTTCCCCTGCTTTTAAAACCAGAATCATTGGCATTGACACAGTTGACGATAACAATATTATTGTGATTGCCTGCTGGTCCCATCCCGCTTCAATCTGTCCCTTTCCCCAGTGTCCTTCTGGACACACAGACACCTGCAGATTGTAATGTAATGCTGCTTTCCCATCTTCTTAAATCCTCCCACAGACAGATATCATGGCAATTTTCTGCCTCTTTTTTCCTTCCAAACCACCACGACCTGGAACAATTTCTGTGTCCATGGCTGCTGCTGAATTTCAGACCATCTTCCCCAGCTGTCTCTAGAGACCAGAGATTGCCACCAGCCCAGGTCTCTTCCCTCAACCTGCTGTACAACCCCTGTTGTTTCAAAGATGGTTTCACTGCAGAGGCAAAACAGGAGGATGGGAGAAAAGGACACACTTGTAGAAACTTCCAGAGACTCCTTTCTCTAACCTTCCCAGACCACCACATTATGACCAGTATAAGGGTCAGGTAAAGGCACCCGGAAGAAATCTCCGAGCACTTCAGAAGCCCTCTGCAACATCTCTGCCTGGCCAAGGTCTACCCTGGGCCACAAGGGGCTGCACTGATGTCCCTGTTCTTTAACAGACATAAAGCACACGTTGCTGAGCACCAGATCTTTTTCCCTTGGCATGTTTTTAAGGAAGGATGTTAGTGTCCTGCAGCCCTTGCTCACCCAGCAGAGGAAAAATGGAGGGTTTGTGCCATTGCTCATATAGACTGTTTGTTTTACCTCTGCCAAACAAGCATGATCTTATCAGCCAAAATGCTTTCTGTAGGGTTTAAACCCCTGGTGCTACACCTCTTGAAAACTTCAGGCCAGATTCCGAGCAGTTATAAATGGGTAATGGCATGACCAAATTTGTTTAAGCTGCTGTAAATCAGGAAGTATCTGGATCTTCTGCCTCTGGTGCATCCCCACGTGTGTTGTGACTTAATAAGCAACAGCTCAGAATAACACCTAATGTCCCAGCCTGAGTGCTGTGCAGAATATCAAAGTCTTTCACCAGAAGCACGATAACATAACTTTTTCTGTCCTTCACAGTCATAAAAATGTCCTCACGTCCCCACATCCAGGGAAACAGTGAAGTCACTCATCCCCTAAATCACAGGGAAGTCAACAGAAGTGGCAGAGTCCTTGTTTTACCTGATGTTCCACTTGAGAAGGAGGAACGTGAGAGCCTCTGTCATGGCAACTGCTCGTCCTTAGCAGACGAGCTGTCTCCAGGCCTCCCCGATTACATCTTTGCCGTTATAATTCACATCCTGCCCTTATTAGTGATAAGGTCAATGGCAGCAAATACAATGGGAGCTGCTGAAAACTCTGTTGTTGCACATGCTCCCGATGACACTCGCTGGGCTACAGAAACCAAAAATAACTTCCTGGTCTCCCAGAGCGGCGTGGAAAATATTTCCATGTATTTTCTGGGTTATGGATAACTTCCCTTCTTTAGGTTTATGGTGGCTATTTCTCCAGGAGAGCTGAGCACAAATATCCCTTGGGGGCATCGTGCCCTTTTCCCTCTGCGCTCTGCAGGACTGCTCTCACCCTGGAGATCTCCATGCCCTCCTTACAAGGGCAGAAATTCCCTCTCCCTCACTTTCTCTGACTCCTACTTATCCATAGACGGCTCTAACTCAAAATTTCTCCCTTTATTCCTTTCTTTTCTTTTTTTTTTTCCTAACATCTTCAGTCTTATCTTCTTGCTATAGGGCTGCTAATGCTTGTATGAGGGTGTGAGCTCTCAGTGCACGGCCGCAGCAGAGGGCACCAACATTGCTTGTATCCTCTGCTGTTCCTCCAAATAAAATACATCCAACCCATGAAAGTCCCAGAGGCTCTTTCCTACTTGGTTTTGAGGCAAGGGGAGAAAGTGCTCTCAGAACTGTTTTTTTCCTAAGAGCAACCACGTCTGCAGCTGCTAGAGAGCACATCAGCAATGGACCAGGAAAATTACTTCTGCTCAAGCAATCCAGACTTTTTTGCTTCTTCCTACCACATTTCCCATTCTTTCCCGTTCTGTTACTGCCTTTGCCCGTCTCTGGCTCTGAGTGGCGAATGCAGAGCCTAACGCTCTGCACTGACAGAGACTGCTCTGCTTAAAAGCTCATGAATTATCATAAAATCATAGAATCATAGATTGTTCCAGGCTGGAAGGGACCTCTCGGGTCATCTAGTCCAACCTCCCCGCAGTCAGCAGGGACACCCCCAACTAGACCAGGTTGCCCAGGGCCCCATCGAGCCTCACCTTGAATATCTCCAGGGAAGGGGCCTCAACCACCTCCCTGGGCAACCTGTCCCAGTGCTCCACCACCCTCATCGTAAAGAACCTATTCCTAATATCCATTCTAAATCTGGCCTTCTTGAGTTTGAAGCTGTTGCCCCTGGTCCTGTCCCTGTTGGTCTATTTGGTTTTTGGCATACAGTTATAAACTCCAGAATGGCAGAGTGTCAGGGAAGATAGGACTGGGATGTGAGAATCCAGATAGGTTGAGAGGTGAGCAAGAAGTGTATCCAGGACCTTTATGAAGGTCAGGTCCAGCAGATAAACCACCACATCATGAAAGCCATTAGCACAAATCACTTAGTGAGAATCCCAGTTCTTTCACCTGAGAATGATGGAAATGGCATGGGGTGGAGAACACCAAGGTTGCAGCTGGAATAGAGTTAACTTTTTTACTAGCAGCTGGTATGGTGCTGTGTTTCCCTGAGAATGATGGAAATGGCATGGGGTGGAGAACACCAAGGTTGCAGCTGGAATAGAGTTAACTTTTTTACTAGCAGCTGGTATGGTGCTGTGTTTCGGATTTGGGATGGGAAATAGTGTTGATAGCGCACCGGTGGGTTTGGTTGTTGTCTGCTCCTCGTAGCACCACAACAGCAAGCAGGCTGGTGGTGCACAAGAAGTTGGGAGGGGACAGAGCCGGGACAGCTGACCCTAACTGACCAAAGGGATATTCCATACCATGTGATCTCGTGGGCAGTGTATAAAGCTGGGCAAAGAAGAAGGAAGGGGGGACATTCAGAGTTATGACATTTGTTTTCCCAAATAACAAATCGCATGTGATGGAGCCCTGTTTCCCTGCTGATGGGAAGCAGTGAATTAATTCATTGTTTTGCTTTGTTTGCCTGCATGGCTTTTGCTCTGCCTATTAAGCTGTCTTTATCTCAACCCATGAGTTTTCTCTCAGCTTTGCTCCTCTGATTCTCTTCCCCAACCCAAACCAGGGGAGTGAGCAAGGGGCTGAGTGGTCCTAGCTGCTGGATGGGGTTAAACCACGTCACCCCCATGTATTTAAAAACACAATTCACACACACATAGAACATAAGAAGAACACAGAACTGCTATTGCAGTGACACCTGGGGTCCTCAGAAGCCAGCGAGGCCCCATTGTGTTGGAGACAAGTGGCAAGTCCCAGACCCCAAGCAGGATAAACAGGTAGGGCAGAGAGGGCACAGCAGGGACAGGCGAAGTTGGGCAGGAGACGAAGGGATTCAAAGCTCTTTCACTATAAATTCATTCTTGTCCTGGCCACAGAAAGGGATTCCTTTGCTGGGACTGATTGGCCTGGCTGACCCCAGGCTCCCAAAAAAGCATGTGAACTTCTAGGTTTTTAAGTATGCTAGAGGCTTTGACTTTCCCTGATCCAGCTGCAAAAAACACCAGCTTTCTTGACAGCTACAACTGTGGTAATGACTCATTGTCAGAGCAAACATCTGGGTCTCATCTAACATATGGTGCAGCACAAAAAGGGACCAAGTTATCCTGTAAAGAAACCAACAATGACCTGCCGATCAGGCCAAGGAGAGGAAGGATTCAAGCTGGTTTGCACCACTTTGTGGTCTCTAGAGTACTATTAAAATGTACAAGGATAGGCAAGACCTGGAACAGGGATCACATGCCTTTTTCTGACCTCAGATGCTGCATCCAAGTTAGAGATAATTAGCACCACAACTCACAAGCAGCCAGTTGTTCAGGAAGAGAGCCTGGATGCAGTAGGAAGGATTGAATCCTCTGTAAGGTAAAAGTTCCAAAAATCACTGTAGCAAGCCTGCAAGGAGCCCAGGAAGCTCTACACACCGAATTCTGCCAGCAAGGATGTCTTCTATTTTTAACCTACCAGTAGAAACAGTAGTGACACAGGTTGGATGTGTGAAGAGTGGAGTGTTTGCTCTCTGAGATGGAGAAAGCAGGATGAGCAGGCAGAGTTACCGTAGCTCCATGTCCTTAGAGATAAGTGACACCCTGGGTCACACTGGGAAGGGCTGTCCTCAAAAAGCTACTGGTGGCAGCAGAGACTCCATCTACCATGGGACATGGTTTGAACAATTGCACCACGGGGTGCTGCTCAGAAGGACCCTGTACAACATCCAACTGTCCTGTGCCGGCCACGAACCCCCAGCCTCCAACATGGCTCCAGTCACACCAGCTTTGGGGGTGAGTCTGGATACTGGACTCAGTTATGGCCCAGCTACCTGCACAATGCCATGCCAGGGGACAGTTGAGCCACTTGGAAGGAGTCTGGTATCATGCTGAGCATGGTTACTTATCCTTTGGGTACCTCTGGCTTTCCATCAGGCAAGGAGACCAGCTGGCTTCAGGTCACTAATGTCACCAGAGTGCCATTTGTTGGGAAAACCAAGCCCAGAAGTATCCTACTGCATTGTCACCAGCGTGTTACCTCCAAGGGCATGTCTAGCCCAACCTCCTACTCTAGCCCAACCTTCTACTCAAAGCAAGGTCTGTTATGGGAGTTAAACCAGGCTCTTCAGGGCTTTATTCAGCCTGGTCTTGAAAACCTCAAAGGACAAAGAGCACACAACTCTGCCTAGGGGTCGCACTGAGCAAATCCCCACCTCTTTTTCCCCATCAGCCCACGTAATGAAGCTGTGGGTAACCCTGGGCCTACATGGGGCCTACACATCCACTAGATCTGAACCTGTAGCACCTCCAGGACCAAGAAAGACTGATATACATCCCTGTGTACATGGGGAAAAGCTCTGGAGACGTCAAACCATGCACAATGCTAAAAGTCCAGTGTTGAAGTTGCTAAAGTAGTCCAGAGTTGCACATGCTGCCTCTACCGGAGTCATTGCCAGACTGTCCCCTGCCTTTCCAGGAGCTGAAATACCCTGCTTGGCTCCATGTTTTCACTGGCAGAGGATCTACCTGAGTTTTGAGCTAGCCAGAACCACAATAGAGCAGGTGAAGGGAAAACTGCCACCCCAAGGGATGTCACTTCTTGGTGGCTTGTGCTCATGATCCAGGCCTTGAGGGAAGGATAATGCAGGAGCAGAAGCTCCTGCTTCAGAAGGTGCCTCCACACTGGCAGTATAAGGACAGAGCCTTCAAAATGACCCAGGAAACTCTCTCAGCTACTTCTGCTGGGAAAAGACAGCCTGAACTAAAGGGGAAACCACTTTCTGGTTGCAGTATTGGAGTCTGTGTGGGGCTGGACACTTCTGCTTTCTCACATGAGTGTCACATGGCGATTTGTGTCCTTTGCTTGCAGGTCAACATGGATACACACAAACAAAACATAGTCAAGGATCCCCCTCAGGCAGTTGGGTGGACATTGAGGGGGAAAAGGAACGTTTTTTTCAGTAAACTGGGTGATGTTTGCCTCTACAGCACTAGCAAGGCCCAGTTTATGTGGGGAGCTCCAAGTGAAAAAAGCAGAAAGCTCCCCAGACTGCCAGAGGCTGGGTTGGGTTTGGTATTGAGAACTCATGGCCCTGGGGAACCTAAGAACTTCAAAAAAAACAGCAGAGGATTTCAGCCTCAACTCCCAGCTGCTGGGACTCCTTCCTTTGGAGTCTTCAGCCTAGGATGTCGAAACACCTGGCCACATGTAGTGGAAGTATATTCTAAATGTGAGAAAATGACCCAAACATCTCCGATACCACCATGAACTCTCCAGGATTTCAGATCCATTGAGGAGAGTAAGAGTTCAGAAGAGTTGTTCTTTAATCTAAATCTAATTTTGAGGGTTCGAATGCTCCCCTGACATTAAAACCAAGGTAAAAGATCTTGAACAAAAATCAGGGATCATGGAGAAATGTTACTACAGACTCAAACCTTTCCCATCCTTAACTTCAGCTCCAACCCCCCAGACCCATAACAGGGCACATGGTCTATGGCCACTTCTCATCCCCATGTATTGCCCACCAATACCAAGATGCAGCTGACTTCACACCAAACTCCTCCTGGGGTCTTATCCTCCATTCCAAGCCAGATCCTTTCCAAGCCTATGGCCTCCTACCTTCTTCTCCTTCCTGCTCACCTCAAACCAAGACTTCAACCCTTAGCTTCTGCTCTCCACTTCCTTGACCCTGTTGTTCTCCCCAGTTCCCTGTCCTCTCTCAAGAGGAGTCTTCCCTACATCCACTTCATAAACCTCACCGGCGCCTTTTTCTTTTCCATGCCTTCTACATCATCTATGGCCCAAACTAAATGTGCTTTAGAGCCAGCCCATCCCAGTGTAGGGAATCATTTGGTTGACTCCTGCTCTGTTATGGGATCAGATGTGACAGCAATGAACACAACAGAAAAGCTCTCACTAGAGGCAATATACAGAGACTGGACTTCAGATCTAATGACCGGGAACCATTTCAAGTGTTAATCATTCTTCTTTGTTGTTCTTTATCCAAGTTGAAGCTAAATCTTAATCTCCTTAATCCCACTATTTCCATGTGAAAGGTCTGCAGGCAATGTGGGAGATAAACTCATTTATTTCTCTTAGAAGTTATTGCAAGGAGCAGGACGGGAAGATCGCATAGGCAGGAATTTTTAGCGACAGTCCCCCAGGGTGTGAGAGCCGTGTTCTTTTTTCAAACCTGATTAATTCTGCATCGGTTGGGCACATTACAGACACCATTTTCCTGAAGTCTACAGTGTATTCCCTGGGCCACAGCTGCTGCTTCTGCCACTACTTGCTATTTGTGGAGTGATTGCATCTGACAAATAGCAATGGGAGAGATTTCAGGAATGACTCAGAGGCAAAAGCAGTTTCACATCCAGTTTTTCATCCAAGGACAGCTTTTCACCGGTTACAGAAATATGAACAAATAAGGCTTATTCCTGCCCCAGCACCCTCTTGGGATCTTGTTGAATGTCACATCTTGAGCCATGAGTAGGCCATTGCCCTTCAGCTTTTCTCTGCTCCAGGAACAAGGGACAATGACTGTCAAGTCCTCATCATATTTCTTGGGTTTCTCCCAGGTTGGTGACAGTCTGGTGGTTTGGATGTACTCTTTTTTCTCCTGGAGCAGCTGCCAGCGATGGGTCCCTCCATCCCGTCCTACCTTTGTGAGTCACCAGTATTTACTCACTGGCTTTTGTCTCCCAGTCTGCATGTCCCAAGACAGTGCACATAGAAGTGCTTGGGTCTTGCTGGTTGGCTCATCTGGAGGCCATTTATACTTCCTGTTTGTGCAGCCCGTCTGCTGTTTGCCCCTTCTAGTGCTTCTACACCAATCCTCAGCCAATCTCCATTCCTGCCAGTCTCGACATTTCCATTATAACTCCCCAACTGCCTTCTCCTGTTGACAGCATTGCAACATCTTCACATGGGGGAAAGATGCTGCCTCACAGGAATCTGTGACCGCAGCTGCTCTGAACCTTGTTCTTTCTCCTTTCAGGCCCACAAACTGCAAATCTGGAACCAACACGTGCTCTTGTGCCTCCCACCAACCAACTCAAATGTGGGAAGACACCAAAGAATGGCATTGCCCAGGAGCAGGGATATTCAGCTACTCAGATGGGTGAAGATTCGCTGACTGCTTGAAGGTAGCTTAGAAAGGCATGGCCGTATATGCTCAGTAGCCAAGCACATCTGAGACATTTCAAACACAGCCCCAAGATCCTGTTGGAAATACTGCCAGATCAGCATATTCAGGCTGTTCCCCTTCAAATCCCTTCACTAGTAACAGCTATAAAGTTTTATCCACTACAGCATAGTCAGCAAAGCCTCACATCCTGAGCCAGAGTTGTATGTTCATACTGAGATGTCCCTGGGACATCGTTTCTCTATGCTGGTAGCGCATCGGTGTGGATTTATCTCAGGGATGGCTAAGACAAGAGCAACCCTCCCTTCCTCCCCTCCAGCACCATTCAGCAGAGCACAAGCTCTCTCCCCGCCATCCTAGCAAGGTCAACAACCTACTTGCTCCTCCTGCAGACACACACAGCCCTGGCAGGGTGCTGTCTCTTCCACTCCTCAAAAGCTCAACTAGCCTATGTTTCCTTTAGAAACAAGCTTTTTGTCACCAGAGATAGATTACAGAATCACAGAATATCAGGGATTGGAAGGGACCTTGAAATATCATCTGGTCCAATTCCCTGCTGGAGCAGGAACACCTAGATCAGGTCACACAGGAACGTGTCCAGGTGAGTTTGGAATGTCTCCAGAGAAGGAGACTCCACACCCTCCCTGGGCAGCCCCTGCCAGTGTTCAGTCACTCTCACTGTGAAGAAGTTTTTCCTCATATTTAACTGGAATCTCCTATGTTCCAGCTTGCACCCATTGCCCCTTGTCCTATCATTGGATATCACTGAGAAGAGCCTGG
The DNA here is from genome assembly GCA_013400555.1 of Jacana jacana. Taxonomy (NCBI): domain Eukaryota; kingdom Metazoa; phylum Chordata; class Aves; order Charadriiformes; family Jacanidae; genus Jacana; species Jacana jacana. Next base: position 217,169 of record VZTM01011734.1, on the reverse strand, counting down.
CTCCATCCTCCTGACACTCACCCTTTACATATTTATAAACATTCATAAGGTCACCCCTCAGTCTCCTCTTCTCCAAGCTAAAGAGACCCAGCTCCCTCAGTCTTTCCTCCTATGGGAGATGCTCCACTCCCTTCATCATCTTGGTAGCCCTGCCCTGGACTCTCTCAAGCAGTTCTCTGTCCCTCTTGAACTGAGGGGCCCAGAACTGAACACAATATTCCAGATGGGGTCTCACCAGGAGGGTAGAGTAGAGGGGGAGGAGAACCTCTCTCGACCTACTAACCACCCCCCTTCTAATACACCCCAGGATGCCATTGGCCTTCTTGGCCATGAGGACACAGTGCTGGCTCATGGTCATCCTGCTGTCCCCAGGTCCCTTTCCCCTATGCTGCTCTCCAACAGGTCATTTTCCAACCTATACTGGTACCTGATGTTGGCCTTCTGCATGGCACCTTGGAGGAGACAGCACGTGCACCAGTTTCACAGCACATGGCACCACTGGTGCAACCCGCCAAGGTCAGTATGTGCAGCAGGGGCATGGTAAGAGCGTCCTTAGCCTGTAAGTGAGGAATTAGCTACAGCGAGGGGCCAACCTGGCAAGAACGAGTGCTCGGGCACCATCAGGGTAATCAGAATTGATAATACTCCCTTTCACATCCCGTCCTTCCCGCAGCACCAGCCAAAGCTCGTTTGGGAAATAAAGCAGGAGGCGGCAGGGTGGTTTGCAAGCTGCAGCGCTGCCGAGTTTCTGATACAATCCCAGAGCTGGCGTAATCCCCAAACAATTAAAAATGGATCTTAAATGCTCAGTTTCCAAAGCACCCGGGATACTAATTACTGGTGGCAGAACATCAAGTAGGGTGATACACGGCCACAGCAGTGACATCCCTGTACCTGCAGGACCCACCTGCTAATGAAGACCTCGAGAACCCTTGTCCACCACTGGGGGTGAAGTTGTCCCTGTTGCCATGTCCCTGCTAGCTCCCCACCGCTGTCTCTGCCCCTGCACAAGTGACATCCTCCACACTGCATACCATGGAGCCACAGAGACCCGGGGCAGGCCATGCCCACCATCACAGAAAACCACCTAGACAGGAGCTGCTGTCACTCCCAGGTTTTAGCTTTCAGAATCTGGCTTTGTTCCACATCACAACAGTATTTCCAAAGGTTTGGGCTTGTGGGTTTTTTTTCCACAGAAGAAAATTACGGGACAGGTGATACAGAAGAGCATGGGGAGGGGAATTGCTTTTTTTCTAATGGGGTTTCAGTTTTGATACCCTAACTTTGTGTTAGGTAGACACCATTATTTCACAAGTTGGAAACAGGCTTCTCAAAATACAGATTCAAAAAAATATCTTTCAGAAATCCTAAAACTCAGCTTTTCTCTGTCATTAGAAAGTGGGTGAAATCCCCCCAGCTCCAGGAACCCCCTGACTTTACAGCGGAGGCACATGGACCTCCCCAGGGAACATCCTCCTACCTGTCCACCTGCCACCACGTGATGAGGATGATCTCCAGGCAGCAGCAATGCACACAGAGATGGGGTCCAAACACAGGGTGGGAAATTCAGGTGGGAAACCCTCAGGGGGAACAAGACAAGTGCCACCCTTGCACTTCTGAGCAGTCCCTGATGTATTGCCAGAAGGTGACCCTTGACCACCACCAGCTCCTCTGCACTCTAAATATTCCTTATATTCCTGCCATAATTCCCAACCCTGGAAATTACACATTTGGGCATCTCTTCCATGTGTAGAATTTGTTCATTCTGTGAGGTTTTTTCTCCTCTGGGGAATAGCCATGAGCACCTTCACAGACGTGTGTGCAGCAGGTCACTTCCACCTCTTTTTCAATGGTCTGACCCAGGCTGAGCCTTTTCTTTGTGGCCTTTTGAAAGTAACGTGTCTCACAATCCCTAATTGCTGCCCTCCAATTGCAGGAGGAATAATAGCAGAGATTATAATTAATACGATGGAGGAGTAACAGTAATTGCCAGTAGAAATTAGCACCTTTTTCTACTGACATTGTTATTAGTATTAATAGTAGTAATTGTTATTTCTCTGATAATTAGAGGAGTAACAATGTGATTGCTGTTATTATGTGCTGTTGTCATTGACCAATAACCCTGAAGTACCTCAGAGTGCTACTCATGGGTGAGGATACTCCTGTTCTAGTCTTTCTACAAGCCAAGCCAGATGTGGTGGCCCAAGCCTCAAAGCACAAGCCAAAAGGCACCTTGGGAAGATGCTGAAATGGAGGTGAAGGAGGTGGGGACATGAAATGTTGGTGTCAGCACCCTGGCAAGAGCGAATGGGTACTTGCAGGCTGGGGAGTCAGGAGATCCAGAGGCGTTTCCCATCTCCACCACGACCTTCCTGCAGTCATTTGGAAAGCCAGTGGGGACAGGAGGCAGCTGCAGGTTACAATGCTTAATTGTAGGTGTCTCCATGGGCGTTAGGTGCCCAATCTCACTTTAAAGTCACCAAGGAGGTAATTGGCACTATCAGTGGAGACTAATAAGCAATTTAACTGACTAAAAGTACAGCAAAGCCACTAAACAGAAGCACCTCACGTTATTTAAGATGCTCGGAAATACCTCTGACTGAAACTCACTGAACCTCTTCATGGTGCAGCTCCACATCAGTTAAATGGAGATGTTATGGCTCACTCCTCTGCCACTGCATGTTTCAGCGTGCCATCCCCTGTGATGAGAGGAGTCCAGAGCTTTGTGTTTCACTGAGAGACATCAATTTTATCATAGAATCCTAGAATCATTTAGGTTGGAAGAGACCCTTGGGATCATCAAGTCCAACCATCAGCCCTACTCTACAAGTTCTCCCCTACACCAGATCCCTCAACACCACATCCAATCTACTCTTAAACACAGTCAGGAACGGTGACTCCACTACCTCCCTGGGCAGCTGATTCTACTGACTGACCAATTGTTATCACTAACAATATAAGAGTTTTGGTTTGTGGTAAAGCCATGATGCTCAGTGCCTGATTTAAATCAAAGTGCTGGGCTCCTGTATGAATCTCATGTCTGGAAGCAGGATCTCAAGATAAGCCAAACACTATACATATATATATATATATATATATATATTGCATATATGTGCACGCTTTGACCTGGCCTGGAAGCCAGTGACATCTGTGTACAAGAAGACTGTCCAGCTCCCCATGCTGACTACATCTCTAATAATAATTCACCACCTACCAGTCAGGAACTTCGCAGAAACCAGTGTTGGTCCCACAGGCCACCATCTGCTTTCCAGGAGAGACACATGAGAAAATGGACTCCTCGTCTTTTCTCCAGATATGCAGCAGGTTGTACTGAAGACCTCCCAGGGTCCACTTCAACCTGAATTATCCTGCCATTGTAGGTCCTGTGACAAAGCATGGATGCCCCCATGTGAACGTGGTGCCCACGGATGTGGCCTCATGTCAGGAAGGACACTTTAAGGGGCAGGTATTTGTTGATCCAGAATAACAGCATTGGTGCCATTTATTCTTTGCTCACATCTCCTTGGTGCTAGGAGGCCTTGAGAGGCTCTGCCCTGACAGCAAAGCCCAGGCTGGCCTGGGCAGACCTGGCTGTGGAAAGCCTGCCAAGGCAGGGTGGCTGGGACACACCACCACCACCTCAGTCTAACTGGACAACAGCACAACAGGGCCCCAGTGTTATCTTTGGCCTCTCTCCAGCAGGTGACTGACCTTCCCGCTTCTGAACAGGGCTTTTGCCAACAGAACACATGATCAGTATTTATTTGGGAGCCAGGCAGATACCAGCAGTTAACCCGCTGCTACTACAGTCACCTTTTTAATATGCTTGAAGAAGATAACAACTTTGAGCCCTGGTCTGTGGCTACACAACCAATCTGGCCCCCCATCCCAAGAAAGAATCATGGAATCATAGAATGGTTTGGGTTGGAAAGAGACCTTAAAGATGATGTAGTTCCAACCCCCCGGCCATGGGCAAGGACACCTCCCATGAGACCAGGTTGCTCAAAGCCCCATCCAGCCTGGTCTCAAACACTTCCAGGGAAGATGCTTTGATTTTTTCCTGCATCCAGGTCTTCCCTTCACTGTATCTCATAAGGCAGCCTCCCTCTGCCCAGGTGGTCTGCCCACACCACAGACAGACACATCTTTCCACAGGACCACAAGTGGTGCAGGAGAGGTATAAAAGACAAAGCTCCTCCCTGTTAATATCAGTGATGCTTCTTAGATGGGGTCCACGATTTCCTCCTCTGCCCCAGGGCCACAGGAAGGACTCTTCCTGTGTAACTCAGCACCCTGTTTAATCATTTACACCAGGGCAAAGTCAAGGTGGGACAGACACGGTGTTCCCAGGTCCTGGGTGCTTGGGTAGATGTCACACTGCCAGGAGTCCCAGTTTGCCCATCCTGCCTCTGCAGCCCTGTGCCAGGCTGACCCAGGGACTCCCCCTCTGCTGTGAGTCCTCCTGAAAGGCTGGGTTATTTGAAGGTGGTTTCAAACTGCTGTTAAATCCACATCCAGACACATCTCTCTCAGGTAATGCCATTCCTGTGCTTCACACCATGTGCCTACTTGACCCACACCCAGTTCCTTGCCCTCCCCACCCAAGGAGAAATTAACTCCTTGCCACCCACAGCAAGACTCCCAAGAAGTCACACCCAAAGAGTCTCAGCCGTTACCTGGTGACCTGATAACAAACACAATCTCCATGCCACGATGCTGCTGACGCTCTCTCTGAGCCCCAGAGGGTGCCAGTAGGCATCCTGATCCCACCTCTGGGGTCATGAGCCCCTCTGCACTCCCCATCCCCAGTGCCATGCATTTGGGTTGGTCACATCTCTGACGGGGGTGAGCCTTGTGCTCTTAGGAGAGCTTCTCAGGAGGAGAGATAGTACCTGAGTTGCATCGTGCAGAGGAAACATCCGATGTGGCAGAGAGGTGATACAACATTAACCCATCAGTAACTTGTACAGAAGCAAGATCCAGCAGAGGGGCTTGATCCAGGGATGTCTTCACATGTGCTGTGGTGCTTTAGACACGGGTCAAGGAGCTCTGCCAGGTGTCACTCGCTGAATCGGCCACTCACAGCCCCAGAGCCCCGAGTGCTGTAAACACTGTGGGAAGAGGAGCATCTGTAACACATAAACAAGAAGGAGAAGAGAAATCTGTGTGTCACCGATGGGAGGGCCTTGTTTCCAAAGTAACTGGGTGGATCTTCAAACCACTGAGAGCAGGATTGGGAAGGACATGAAGAGATGACCTCGTCCTCCCCTCTGCCTCAAGGCAAGACCAAGCGTGCCTGAACCAGTCCTGGGAGCTCTTGGTTTAACCTGTCCTTGGAATGTCCAGGTCCACCACATGTGTTCCCCCTAGCTCTGCCAAGTCCCTGCCTCAGTTTCCCTACCTGTAAAAAAAGGATCAAGGAGAATAAATGGATCCATTACTGGGTTGTTGTAGAGGAAGGAAGAGAGGAGGAGAACCTTTGGCTGATGGCTGATGATTTGCAAACATCTGGTGAAATGCAAGAAATAAGCATGAAGCATTGTGAATGTATGGGTGTTTACACCTCCTGATGTGAGGCTGATAGGGCTACAAATTGTTGTCAGGGTCTTATGCAAGATGGTCCAGGTGTGCACACATGTGCATGCTTGGTCCTTCTTGTGCTCCTCTAAGCATAAATGGGCATTTGCCTTGCCGAGGAGTTGCCAGTGCCAGGACCATGAGGATTTCGAAGGGCTATCAGGTGTCTCCTTTGAGCTGTAGGTTGTACCAAGCTTTGCTTTTTCCTTCTCCTGGGCACAGAAAAGAGTGGGAATCATAGGGCTGAACTTCCTAAAAAAGGCTAATGTTTATAGATTGTGCCTGAAGGATCCTACTCCCGTATGGAGGGTGGCAAGAAGATTAATTTGTGTCCAATATTGCATATATCTGACGCTTGTGTGACTGCATGATTGCAAGCTCACTCAAAAAGGTGTTTTAAAAAGGGCAGCATCTTTATGGCACTAATTGTGATACCCTCAAGCTTTGGACTCTGCTGCTTTGGAAGACTTCCTGAGCCTCCAAAGCTGGTCACTGTGAGTCCAGGTCTGTGCTCAAGACCAAATCAACACTTTGCCTGAACCAATAATTTTCAGCCCTGTGCAAAATCGTGCCACCAGTTTGGTCTTGAATATAAATACTGCATCAAGACAGGCCTCAGGCAGGCTCTGTGTGCAGCAGACTTCTCAGAGAGCTTCACAGATGTCTACCAGCCCCTCCTGACCACTGCGGAGAGACATTGCAGGATCTGCCCAAGATCTACAGGTACTTGGTGTGATTCTCCAGTGCCCCATATTAAACATTATGGTTTCTCCCTGTGGAAGCAAGCACTAACCTTGCTTCCCACAGGTACCATTTCCTACCCAGCTATGTGAGAGACAGGGAAATGGACACCATCTCTTCAGTAGAACCTCTCAGCTTGAGCCAGTGCCTTAATGACTATGTTAGATGTATCTAAAAGCAAGAAGAGAACTTCTTTGGAGGTAGGAAGTGGTGAAGGCTACATCACGGCTGCAGTTCAGAGCCCTTTGGGTGCTGGGGCTCATTCAGAGGCACAAGCCTGTTCCAGCTGGCTGAAATCACTACCCCATTGGGCTGCACCTCCCCTGGAAAATGTGGGGAGCCACAAAGCGACGCTGAAAACCAGGCCTTTCAGCCCTGATGCTCTCCTGCGCTGTAACAAGCATTCAAACATACACCCCAGAAACCTCCAGTGACTCCAGTTTGCCAAAGGAGTAGGGGAAAAAAGCAAAGACAAGTAGGACTTTTTTTTTCCCAAAAGTGCACAATAGTGTTGCCACCTGCCAGCAAACCAAAGCAAACTGAGCTGAAGCTGGTTTGGGGCCCTATACCTTATTATTTTCCTAATTCAGCTCTTAAATCACTGCTCCAGTCACTGCTTAGAACACTAAAACCCGTGTCATTCAATCATCTCACAGCCCTCCGGGGAACAGTTGAGATCCAGGATGGCCTCTCAGCATTACTGTGCAATTTAGCTCTGTTTAATCCCCATTAGCTGAGAAATATAATGAAAATGTATCTGGTAGACCAGTGATCAGCAATACAGCTTCTATTCTTGACGGATGCAGAAGCTCAACTTTCCATTGATAGTAATTGCTGAAAACTAGGGCCTCGTGATCTACCCAAGAGCTCGGTATCTGCTGTTCTTCTGGCATGGAAATGCAAAGTTTAAATATAAAACCTGCCTGGAAAAGTTCTCTGCAATCCAATCAGCCAGTAAATTTCTTACAGATGATAGCACACTGATCCTGGCATAATCCAATGTTTCATAAATGTCTTAAAAGATTAAGGCGTCATTTTCTGCCCAAATGACAGAGGAGATTCACATCTCTGCAGAGTAAACACTGGCAACAGCCTTGTGTAAGAGGCAGCGATGTTGCTAAAATCCTCCTCGGTGCTCCTTTACAAGGGCAATTACATAATCAGAAGCCGCCTCCTATCAAAAGCAATCCTTTTCATTAAACAAGATGCTCTGCTGTAAGTGCAGAAGCACACAGGGAAGATAGTTGGATTGCATCTCCTGACGGACCAGGAAAGAGGTTTTTTTAACTGTTTAATGATTAATCCTTGCTTGCTCCTGTCTTTGGTCATTTCTATCTCCAGTTGAAAGAGTATATTTCAAGGAGTGCACTCGGGAACCACGGTCCCCAACACGTGAGGCACTGTGTTTACACTGTCACATATAGATTCATAGAATGGTTAAGTGTTAGAAGGGACCTTAAAGATCACCTAGGTCTACCCCACCACCATGGGCATTCCACCAGACCAGGTTGCTCCAAGCCCCATCCAGCCTGGCCTTGAACACCTCCAGGGTCGGGGCAGGCACAGGTTCTCTGGGCAACCTGGGCCAGCGTCTCACTGCCCTCACAGTATAGAATTTCCTCCTATTATCTAATCTAAATCTCCCTTCTTCTGGTTTGAAGCCGTTACCCCTCATCCTATCATTACATGCCCCTGTAAAATGTCCCTCCCCATCTTTCCTGTAGTCTCCCTTTGGATACTGGAAGGGGCTATGAGGTCTCCCTGGAGCCTTCTCTTCTCCAGACTGAACACCCTCAATGGTCTCAGCCTGTCCTCATAGCAGAAGTGCTCCAGCCCTTGAATCATCTTCGTGGCTTCCTCTGGATACGCTCCAACAGGTCCATGTCCTTCTGATTCTGGGGGTGCCAGAGGTGGAGATAGTACTCCAGGTGGGGTCTCACCAGAGCAGAGCAGAGGGGCAGAAGTCCCCACCTTCCCCCCTCCCCACCCTGCTGGCCACGCTGCTGGGGATGTGGCCCAGGATGTGGTTTACTTTCTCCTGTGAGCACACATTGAGCTCTTCATCCGCCACCACCCCCAAGTCCTTCTCCTCAGGGCTGCTCTCAATCTATTCTTTGCCCAGCCTGGTCCCTGGGATTGCCTTTGTAAAAGACAAGGATTGTACCTGCAAAGGAGAAGGGGTCGGAGCAAGACTCAACAGCTGCTCAAAGAGGTATTGAACTGCCAAAGAAGCCTCACTTAATGCTCACCAAACTTTGAAAAACTAAAGACACTGTCCTCCCCATCCAAGCTTCTTTAGGAACTAGCAGTTCCTTTTTCTGCCAGAGGGTCCTTTATTTCCAATTTATCCTAAGCCCCAGTAAGATCTGCAAACTTGGGCAATTACTGCCTGAATTCTAAGGTCATTGCAGACAGGAGTGGGTGTCTGCACATAAGCTTGTCATCTAGATTCTGTAGCATCCATTGACTAAGATGAGATGTCCTAGTCAGGTCTGATTCTCTCAACTGACTATGAAGGGTGAATCTGCCACAGTCTGCAACACCCCAGCTACTTCTCCGCATCAGTTCTGCTAACAGATACAGCCGTGAGCACCATTGGCACCATCCCCTGATCGGTGGAGAGCTACAGAGAGCAGCTGTCTCAGGAAAAAGATTACATCAGGCGTGTCCCCAAGGACCATGTCCAGTTATAAAGCCATCAAATATGCTAAGTAACCTATTAGAAATGATCTCTGCTGTGTTGCTAACATGAGCCCCTGGGACAGCCTGGGCTTTGACACAGTTCTCTGCCTCTCAGGAAAGACGTGGGACCTCTTGCCCTCACTGGGGCTTCCCCTTGAGTTGGTGGCTCAGATTAGGACACATATATTGTCCTCAAGAGAGATAAGGCCAGATTGCACAGGGGCCCTGAGGACACCCATCTGGGTTTGGGGTGGGCCTGACACCTCCATTCTTCTTCTTGCTTCTCATGGTGCATCTGCAAGGGGAAAATAAGGGACAACAAGGGCTGGGTTTAACACACACGGTCTCCTCTGAGGCAGCTGAGTGAGGGATGTAATTCGCTGAAGTGTCTTCCCCCATCAGGAGAGACCTTCCTGGCTGCTGCTAATGAAAAAGCAGGAAATGGTATTTTCCTGCTCAGACCTGGCAAGCAAACAGCACAGAGGGGGATATTTTTGGCAGAGTTCCTCTGAGAGAGCAGAAGGTAACATGATAATTCGATGAAGGCAAATGGTAAGCCCAGAGAAGAAGGCCACAACAGCAAGGTTGGTGGGGAAGAGGTCAGAGTCTGCAAGACAGCTCGTGACAGAGTCATGAGCTGGAAAGGGAAGGGACATGACCACAAGGAGGAAGGGATGGAGGAGGGAAGAAATGGGACAGGGAAGAAGGGGCAGGAGGTGAATATCCCCAGAGAGTTCCCACCAGGGGCAGAACTGGAGCCCTGACATACAACACAGAGCATCTTGACTACAGAGCAAAACTGTGAAACCAGATATGGATTTTGTTCAAATCTTCATCTCTGAAAAGATTACATCTTACATTCAGGCTGGTCCACTCATGATCTAAGTGTTCCATGTTATCTTTCACTGCCATTTCTCTGGCTTCAATTCAGTTTTCAAGTCTACAACGATGTAATGGCCCCCAACCAAGACCCACCCAACTTCAGTACTTTTCTCCAGCAAGTAAATTCCTGGCTCTGAAGCTGCAGCTGGTTCTCACAAGTGGAAAAAGAGGTTGAGATAACCATCACAGAGACATGTACCAAGGCTGGGGGATACTGCTGTGACCCTCCCTCC